>JAQFYE010003228.1:0-15869 GCA_034694305.1 Protaphorura glebata
AATTTTACGACTAAAATCCCTAGCGCTTAGTGCAGTAATGTATTCGTCAAAATGGGACGAATTCCGAACATGCATATATAGCAAGGTTGGCGACTTTCTCCTCTACAGAGTGACTAATATGTATTGCCCTCCCCCTACAGCAGGAACCATAATTGGTATATATAGGTAATACATAGTAGGTAATAATCGAGAAATGAACTTCACCACCGCATTCCCAAGTCAATTCTGAAAATTTTGAGCCTTGGTTCGACAATTTCTTAGCAAGTCGATTTTGTCTCAAAATTTCATTTTCGGGTGTTTTCAGAAAAAGTGAAATTTGAAAGACAAAATCGACTTACTCAGAAATTGTCGAAGGCTCAAAAATTTCAGACAACACTTGGGAATGCTGTGGTAAAGTTCGTTTTCAGACTTTTGAGGTTTTCACAGCTATTCAGACGGAAGACCGTGAAAAAAGGCTGAAAAACGGCGAAAACTCGTTTTATTTTCTTCTATCGCGCGCTGCGCGCGAACGCGCTTTCAGATGGAGCTGAAATCTGGTGTCTGAGTCTGAGATACCCACTTGATTGCACCTATTGTGGTTCAAGCTGTAGAGAGGGGGGGGGGCAATACATATTAGTCACCCTGTATAGAAATATACGATAAAAGCGAAAGAATGTATCTGAATCCTGTCATCACACAATTCGGGAAAGGATGTGTAAAAGTCTGGAATACCTCCATTATTTAAAAAAGAATCATATCTGGAATGGAAGCATGAAGGTCCGAATATTGATAACAGTTTATTCTGAATCTCTCGCATGACCTGAATAAAGGAAATCAACTAACAGCAGTCAGTTTTGGGTATTGCAATGCTTCTCATTCTCTTTAAAATGACATAATTCTGGAATTTCTCAAATTTTGATATTTTTACGGTGGTTCAGAAACATTTTTTTTGTGAAATGAGTGATTTTTGTAGAATTCGGAATTTCGGATCGGTGTCGGTGATTGAGTTTTGGTGGAGTTGGCGCGTGGAATGAGTGAGAGACCGAAGCCGTCCATTCCATCCCGCGTGTTCAGGATTGAGCCGAGAACTCTGGCTTCTGTGACTTCCCTCCTTCCTTTCCTTCCCTGTCTGAACGAACCACTTTCCCTCCGCCACCTACAAACACAAACACAAGGCAACTCAGATGGACACAGACACAGACTCATTGAACAAGGACAAGGAGGATTGACCTCATCTGGTCATCAATTGACCCCCGGTCCAGGTAAACACTACTTTTTAACTAATCACTCAATCACTAGTTTACTCAACCACACAGCTCGTATTTTTATTTTCATTGTTGGGAGGGTGGATGGCGGATGTGCATTATTGTGATTGTTGAGAAGAGCGCGCGGAGTGAACTCATTTGAGTTAAGCATGCCAACAATGCGTTCCAGTTCCGTACAATTCAATTTAGTCATAATTTTTGGCCGATTGCCCATTTAATCTGGTTTATTGAATCAGAACAACGGAAGAGTAAAAAGGTAAATATTGACTATTTTGGTATTTATTGATTCTGAATAAAATGTTAATTCAGTTTCATATTGACATTGACAAATACCAGAGAACACGGAAGTCGGTGGACTACGTGGGATTCGTAGGATGACCTACGACCGTTTCCTTTTTGTTGCATTTTATGGCAAGTTTAAAACAGAATCTCCACAAAGTTTCAAAGTTCAATTTTATTCAGATGTCTTGCCAGGTCAACAATGACGCAACACGCAACCTTGTGACGTAACGTGTATATCACATTTAAAAAAATGTGGAAAGTAAAGTAGTTGTAGGTTCTATCTGAAGTATTTGCAATTTGTAATTAGCCATATTGTAATTACTTAAGTACGTGACTGACGATTATTCTATCGGTCGTCGGCACTCGGCAGTAGAGTAGAATCAAGATCTTCAATATGGTGAAAAATATATAGTACTGACCCCAACGAATTGTTATTTATCCTTGCAACAAAATGCGCGTTCATTGATGTCCGTTTCAGAATCGGTCAGTACTCATTAGTAGCAGTAGTTTGAGAATTAGAGTATTTGAATCAAGAAAATTGTTACAGAATAGAATCCATACAGTCAAGGAAGGTTTAAAAGTCAGGAGAAATTTCTCAATGTCATCTTTTTTGAATGTGTTAATGCTTAATGTTAGACTTACGGACGTACCGAATACCAAATTACCAAATATATTCGATTTACGAAATCCTGGAACGGAATTTCTATGGACGGACTATGACCTCTGAATTTAAAGCCCATGATGGATTTAGAGCCATGAAATTCATTTGACCGAATAGAAACAGAATATTATGTACATTGTACATCCCAACAATCCCTAGTTAGACTCTTTTCCGTCTTGGATTACGTATTAGTTAGTTAGTTAGTTATTTCTTTTATTACCGTCAAGAATTTCAGTTCGCACTGAAATTACGAATGGGTGTGACAGAATCGATGTGATGTGTATTGTTTAGAATTACCATACTTTGATACTTCGATTAAACCGGCGAGCCGCAATTACACTGGCAACGATTTCGCCTAAAACGAGACTTGAAACGAAGTTGTAGTTGTGGATCGTCTCGTCTCAGAGGTCTCGTTTATGGTGTAATACAGTAATACAAAAGACTGAAACATTTCGAACGATTGCAAGCTCATTTCAGCGATTGCAGGTCCCTGAAATGAAATCGTCGTCTGTCGATTTCATTTCAGTCGATCCGACCATCATGTGAAATAGAATTTTTCGCAACCCTTGAAATGTTTCACGTGATTGCATTATTGCATATTTGCATTTCGAGTCCTTCCAGTCCAGTTATTTCAAGCCATCGAATTCCAGTGTAATTACGACTTAAGAGAAGGGGTTCATCGTTTATTGCTTATGCTTGGGTTGCGCAAGGTCGGATCGAAATTAATTGGGATTGGGAAGAGGAAATGGATTGACTTATTCTAAACCGGAGGCCGGACCAACAAATATTTTTGCATACTTTCTATGTCTAGTCTGAGGCTGAGAAATTAAGATATTTTCGAAGTCGGTTCGGTACATTTGTTTGACAATCTTCCTTACTCACTGTCAGACGTGGGCAGGTACCCCCTCGCCCCTTGGTACACACCCCTAGTAAATTTTGTGGAGCACATGTCTGCGTCATTATTATTATTATTAATATTATTTTATTTCATTGTTCAAACCAATCGTTTAGAAATTACTTTTACTGGGTCTCGTTCTGGCCGTTTGTCGAGAGCACTATGGAGAAGAGACTTCAAGATCGTTACGACCCAAACCCAAAGGCCCTTCTTCTCCCAGGAACTCTCCCCATCCCCGTCCATACTATCATTCGTAGAGATGAAGACTCAGACTTGGAGGAGTTACCGTCAACGATAGATATGGATGCTCTAAAGGTCAGTTGTGCCTGCTATTGCAGTTTTATTTTCTAAAAAATCGCTCATAATACATACTGCCAATTCTTCGAATTGGTGTCTCTTCGATCCCTCGAACAGGTATGGACATGATATTATGAAACCGTAGCATAATTCCAAAGGATTTGCTCCACTGAAATTTAGTAAACTTCACATTTTCCAGTTTTTTTCACTCGAAATTGTATTTTATTGTGATTTCTGATTGATGCTACTTCGAAATAGATACCATACATCATGTATATAGTCTTCTCAGATCTTCTCGAATACTGAGATTCCTATTATTTTTCGAATAATTAAATTAATTCACTGTTTGTCTTTCAGGGACCTGGACCCGCTGAATCCACTTTTCAGAACGTCATGAGTTTGCGAAGTACTCCACCGACTCCTCGTGTGAAGACGAAGCCACACGAAGTGCCAAAAAAAGATCTAGTTTCTAAGAATGGATTGGATGCAAGGTTGACCCACTGTGAATCCAGTAGATCCGCAGTTTCCAATCCTTCCAGTTTTGAGGTAATATTTCTAATCTTACTACTAGAATTATTAATCACACCCACTCCTATCATACCTTGATCCCTTAAGACTAACGGACGACTCAGACCATGGGGTCCAAAGTCCACATCCATTTTCTCAATGAAAGATTTTGAAGAATTCTGTGGATCAATCATGTTTTCCACAAAAGTCTATCAGTCTATGCTTTTTGCTTTAGTAAATGAATCGATCAAACCAACCTTCTGGATTCTAATTTTTGGAAGAAACAATCATTGGTTATCAAAACCTACCATACAGGGTTATTTCGTTGATATAGGACACGTTTTGAATTCAATAGAAATAAATTATAATTTCTGACAATGAATTTTTTCTGTTCACACTTAGTGTGCTCCAAACTCTTTTCGAAGAAGACATAATGTCCGTTTCCACGAATTTAAATATTTATTAAATATTTTCACCCCTTGGGGAAACTGACAAATGAATATTTCCAAACATAATCCAAACCCGTCACTGTCGTCATCCTTGTGAGTTTCAGCTTCTGTTTCATGTTCAAATGTATTCCATATTCCATACACCAAAGATTCGCACCTGTCTAAAAATTGACTACAGGATAAAGCATACACCTTATTGGAAAATGTACGCCGTTGGAAATTTTTGGACGTTTTATATGTTGTAGTCCTTGTGAATCTGACCAGCTTTTGTGAAGGACCTACCCTACCCCCAAAAGTTGAACCAGTAGACCGCTAGAAATGCACTGTTTGGCAGTTCGGGATGTGCGATGCGTACCTGTACCTACGTTGTACGTCTCTAGGGTCTAGGCCAAATGGGAAGCAACCCAAAAATACGCGATGATGTTTGATTCGGCCTCAGCGGCTATGTCAATTAATGGGTGTATTATAATTCGACTGCTTTGTCAGTCGTTATTCGTTATCCTTGGCTTTGGAATAATAATATCCCTGCCTTGGAATGATAAATTATTTTGCTTTCTAATATTATTCAACTCATTATTATTGATTTCTGCATTGCAGAATTCTGATTCTGAGAGTGAAGACAGCGAGTCTTCAAGCAATTCAGACTCAAGTGCCGGCAGCTCTGACTCCTCCGAATCGTCGAATTCAGACTCTGTTGATTCTGAACCTCCAGTCAAGACGTCTCAAGCAAAACCTAATTCCCTGCCATCTATCCTGTTCTCTGACCCGGTGCTCTTCAATGCCTTGAAGAATAGTGATTTAACAATTTTCCCCATTTACCCCCCAATCAGTAATACCAATGGCACTACCGTAAGACCTCCTCCATCTGTTCCTCCTCGTTGGACAAGTAGCGGTAATGTTGTCATTACGCCCAATTCCGGAACTATTACAACAAGCTCTTCTACTTTCTCATTACCACCAGGACCAATTCAGTCCGACTCTGCTGCGTTGTCATCCACCGTGCGAGCTTCACGTCGACTATCCGCTCGAAGGAGATCCATAGACAAATCTGATTTCTCTGAGTCGTGGGACAGTTCCGACCTGGGAGTTCAAGTTCAAGCGGCAATTAATGTGGTCGACACTTCCGTGGACTCTTCAACTAAACACTCAGGTTTAAGTAGCAGTATTATAGAGACAGTGCCTAAGACTTTGCACACCCAATCAACAAGCCAGTCAGTGAAGAACAAAAGGCACAACGGTGTAATATCTGCTCGCCGTGCACGTAATTTGAAGGAGGATAAAACTGTTACGGAGTTGTGTGAAGGGATTAAATCAATATGTCAACTTAAAGGAACATTTTCATCACCGACTCGTCGGATGGAAAAAAGTAAGACAAATGGAAGTAAAGGGAAAGGAGCTTTTAACTTCACATATTCTGCTCCTCCTGCCGGGACATCCGGTGCTTCAAGTAGGTTGCACGGAATGAAGGAATTCCTAAAAGAGCATGGATATTTCAGTGGAAAGAGTTCATTTACAAAACTTACAAACGGGCATGCCTACATGTCTTCATCACCACGAAAAAGAAAAAACCCAGGTTGTGACAGTCCAGTCAAGACAAATTTATTTATAGATGTCGACGTACCTTTGGCCTTTGAGAACACGAAGTTGCAAAGACTACCTCCAAAGAAACGACACATTCAAGCCAGTAAAAGTTCATCTGACCTTAAAGTTCAGGAAACAAGGACTCCCGTTAAAGAATCGACTGGTCTAGGATTACCGGTGTTTGGGATTGCTTCTATTGAACGTGTGACTTTCCAGCCATCTGGATCGAAAGTTGTATCTGTTTTTGGTCAAAAGATGAAGAGAGGAAGATCGGTTATTTCTGTAGCGCAAGATTTTTCCGAACTTTGCAAAAGTAAACATCACAAAAGCAGTTCGCGAAGTCCTCAAAAAAAGAGTTTACCGCTACCAAATACATCTGCCCAATCTGCCGTGAAGGCCAGCAGCAGTTTTACTCCTTCTCTTATAGAGCGGGTGAAAATAAGGAAACGAAATTCTGTGGATGGAATAAATCAAGTGTTAGACCAGGACGTCGTTGAAACCTTAGCTCTTCTGGGAGTTTCACCCGCTCTCCTTAACGTCCCTGATCCACCTGTCATACTTCCGGAGAAGATGAATTACCTAAAGGCAGGATTACTTTCGAAGCACTATAAGACTCCGGTCGAAGCTGAACCATTACCAGGGGAGGAGTCCCTGAAGCAAGAGGACGGCGAAGAGAAACAAATGATATTTCCTGGGGGGTTACTTCCTCAACCAGCCTATTGTGTAGACTTTGTTACTGGACGAAAATTAGATTTTGTCCTTCCATACGATATTTGGTGTTTTGGTGTCCTTCAAGCAAGAGAACGTTACGAGGAATGGAAACAGGAGCAGGATATTCTGAAGGCTCAAGATAAGGCCCAACGGAGGTTGGCTGCTAGACGGAAGTCTGATTCCGTTGTAACCAGACCAAAGAAATACCCTATGCCAGCTATCATTCCCGACTCATGGAGCTTCAAGAAAATTAGATCCAGTAAGAAATTTTACTTTTACGTTAAAAACGTGTAATAATTTTTCAACCACTGTAAAACTTTGATTTTCTTTTTGGATTTCAGATACATATTTTGGATTTTCTAAACCGCCAGTCACAACAGAGCCTGAAGTTGACCAACTGTGTGAATGCCCTGATGGTAATATGAAATGTGCTGGTGAGGATTGTCTGAACCGAGTCGTGTTTACTGAATGTCCTCCAGCTTGTGGGGATAATTGTTGCAATCGACGAATTCAGAAACACGACTGGGCTCCAGAATTGCGACGATTCCTGACAGAGAATAAAGGATTTGGAGTTCTTTCTCGCTGTCCAATCAAGAAGGGAGATTTCATTTTGGAATATGTCGGCGAAGTTGTGTCTGATGCTGTATTTAAGGAAAGAATGTACACCATTTACGCAAACGATACACATCATTATTGTTTACAGTTAGACAGTGGTCGTGTCATTGACGGACATCGATCAGGTGGAGAGGGTAAGTGTTTTAGTTAACCTGAATCTTTTGAAATAAACATTACTGCCTTTACTTATTTTGCTTAAACAATAAACTTGTCCTCTCGGCAAGCTCTCTTCACCGATTAGGGTCGCAGAGCCGGTGACCACATTCTGGGTATTGAGTAGTTAGTGTACGCAACCCGGGAAAATTCGAAATAAATATGTGATTTGGAAATCCCGGAATTTTCCGGCGTTACATATACTACGCAATACCCAGAATGGTCACCGGATCTGCGACCCTAATCGGTGTAGGGAGCTTGCCGAGCAGACAAGTTTGTTGTCCAAGCACAGTAAAATCATTCCTCTGAATTTTTCTTGTTCAGGTCGTTTCGTCAATCACTCATGTGATCCAAATTGCGAAATGCAAAAGTGGTCAGTGAACGGGTTGTCGAGAATGGCACTATTTGCGTTGAGAGACATCCCGAGCGATGAGGAGCTTTCTTACGACTACAATTTCTCTTTGTACAATCCGGCCGAAGGACAGGTAAATCTTCATTTTATTACAGTTTTTATAGAATTGAGGAATTTATTTTATCATGATGATAGCTTTGGCCAGAGTTCTGAATTTTATGAAAGACAATTTTACCACTTCTGATTTTTATAGTTATAAAATGTTTGGATAGTTCATTCTCACAATAATGGAACTAATTCCAGTAATATTATTTCCAGCCTTGCCATTGTTCGAGTCAGAATTGTCGCGGTGTAATCGGTGGACGAACTCAGTATAAGGCTGATATGGGTGCGGCGTCTAAGCGGAAGTCTGGAAATACTAAAGGTACACAGGCTATGGGAACCATTGTTGGAGGTGGTCACGCAGAACCCTCCGTTTTGGAGAGAATGAAAATCCTATCAAGGAAAGAGAAGAACTATTTGATTACACATCGATGCTTCCTATTCAGAAATTATGAAAAGGTAGAATCTTCCTTGTTTTGTTTATTTTTTATTTTCATGCGAGGAAAGTTTTCGACTACCCAGTGAATTTATTGTTTTTTCCCTCACAGATTCGTAGAATGCGTGGTGAAGTGGAGGATAAATTTGGTGATCGTTTAGAAAAGATAATGAGTAGCTGGATCTTGAGGTTCAAGGCTGGGTCGAACAAGAACAAACCGATTATTCTGCCCGATGATGATCAGAAATTGGCGAGTCTGGCCCATACTGCCCAGATTCTCTACGAACTATACGCCAATTTAATAAGAGCAAAGGATGAGATTGGAAAAGGTCTGTGTGAAGCATTCATGGAACCACCATCAAAGAAACGTTTTCCACATTTTTATTCCGTGTACGAGGGGGGTCAGAATACTTACAAGCTGAAAGGCTTGAAAGCATTAGAGAAAGGAATACTTCGTGGAGACTATAAGTCAATACATGCTCTAGAGACTGATATTGGAACGGTTGTAAACTCATTCTCACAAGCCTATGAAACGGAGAAACCGGAGATTCACACCATCGTGTCAAAAATTAAAAAATTGTACAAGGAAGGGAAACAGAAGGCTGTTCTTGCCCTTGACCCTTTTATCATTCAAAATGGACCACAACAATTGGCACTAGGCAATGCCCCACCACCTCAGAGCTCACTTCCAAGATTCACAACAGTAATTGAAGAAGTTTGTGAAGATGTGATTAGATGCATTTGTGGAACTTATTCTGAAGAGGGAATGATGATTTTGTGCGAGAAATGTATGGTTTGGCAGCATTGTGACTGCATGAGAGTGCCCTATAATCCTGCCGATGCTGAGCACTCCATGAATACCGCAAGACGACTAGAAAAGGCCATGAGTAAAAAAGGAATGGGGAGACACGATAAAAGACTTTCGATCAAAGCTTCTACACCACGAAAGATTAGTCATTGTGACGAAAAAGAAAAGGTGGAGTTAGACACAGGAGTAATTATTAGTGTCAAGGAGGAACTTCAAGTTTTAGAGAAAGAAGAGGTGGAAGAATCAGCCGTTAATGGCTGTTTAGATAACGAGATTTTCCTTGCCGATATGGAAACGCAAGTATTGGATGTAATATATGATGATGACCCCCTAGATCAACTAGCCAAGGCGGTAGAGGTTAGGACGGGCGTGGAATATTATTGTGAGAAATGTCAACCACGAGAGGTCAATCCTGAGGTTCCAATGGGTGGTCCTGGTGATACTCCTGACAGAACTTACTATCTCACTCTGTTGAGAGAGGATGGTCTGCTTATAAGGAAGAATGACACCGTGTATGTTCTGAGGGAATGGCCAGCTGAACAAAGAATTGGTCCTGATGGAAAGGAGCGTCCAAGAAAAACTTACAAAACAGCGGGGAAAATTGTACTGTCAGAGTGTGACATTTTTAGGATTCAAGATTTATTTCGTGATGCGAAGTAAGGATTCAATATTAACTTTATTAAAGTTGTGTTCAATTTAATCTAGCCCTAACTGGAAATGTTTTTCTGACTTTCAGTGGTAGTAGGTTTGCGTACGGGTATAACTATTTGAGACCATATGAAACATTCCATGAGCCGAGCAGAAGATTTTATCCAAATGAACTTCTAAAAGCCCCAATCGTTGAACAAGTTCCGATTGACTTGATCCATGGAATTTGTTGGGTGGTAGATTCTGCCACTTACTGCAAAGGACGCCCGAAAGGTAAATTGTATTTCTAATTCCCTTTCGAGAGCAAAGAGTTTAATTTATAAACTAAAATATTTTTTAAATTGAATTGAATTTTTATCGCAGGTTGTGTCGAAGATGATTTGTACATTTGTGATTATCGTGTGGACAAGGCTGCACGTGCTTTCGCTCGAGTTGGGAAAAATTCACAAGTTACTTGTACCAAACCGTATGCCTTTGACCATTTTGAATCTAAGCTCAAGATCCAGAGGAATTTACATGTAAGTCAAGTTGTAATTTTGAGACAATATTCCGGATTCGATTTAAGTCCCTCAAAGTTTAAAGTGACTAGTTTCAATCTTAGTCCTTTGGGTATTGGCCCGTTGGATAAATCTGATTATCTGATTAACCTGTGTTGAGGCCTAGTATTGGAAGTTTTAAATATGAAGATAATTTTGGCCAGAGTTCTGAATTTTCGAATGAAGAACACAACAATATCTTCTGATTTTTAATTGCTGATAAATCAGAATGTTGAATCGTGATATCGTGAGAAACAGGAAGTTTAAAATATTTGACTTTAAAACCTCGTAGCCACATGGATTGCCGAGCCCAGATTTCAAATTGAAATCTACGGGAAACCAAAATACCACGGAGAAAGTGAGGGGACGAAAGACTGACGATAAGGCCAAGTACAAAAATATACCGAGTACCCAGGAACTTCAGCAGATGACCAAGAAGGTAAAAAACATTATTTTTATAATTTTCAGTTCCGACTTAGTAAAAAAAAAGCTAATGAAATTTCTGTTTTTTTAAACGTCAGAGATCTGAACAGCGAGACCGATTGAATCGTGTGTCTGACACATTGGGTTCAAGAATTGAAAACTTTAGTAGTGATACGGTGGATTTATCACATCTTTTGACAGCGACCACCGGAAGGAAAAAGCCAAACTGGAATAAGAAACTGTCTTTTTAGAATTTTTCCGGCTACTACTACTACGATGTATCACATAATATTATTGTATGATATAACCGGACGCTATAATTTCCGTCGTTTTTTTTTTTGTATTTTAGAACCAGTCCCAATTGTGTGTGTACTTTTGTTTTCGTAACCCATTTATATTAATTTATTTAGTCTGTCATCGTTTACTTTGACTGTAGGAGTATGAATATGAAACTGAAGCAAATTCTTGCTGTAACTACTGATTATGTATCTCTACGGTATAAAAATTAAATAAAAAAGATCCTGCTTAGGATTTAATAACCCGTTGAGATATTTATTTTCGAGTCAGGACAGCGAAAGTACAACTTTATGAATTGGTAAGACGACAGGAGCTCAAACCTCGAGTTCGAATCCATACAAAATTTTACCGGGTAAAGGACAAAAATGTATAGTAGGATTAGGATTAGGATACTTTCAACTCAAGCTTTGCAGACTACAAAAACATAAAATAAAAATACTAAATTTTTCGTGGGGAATGGGTTAGCTTTCACTCTGGTTCCGGGAAGAACCCTAGTAGGAAATACTCGAGTCGAGAAAAACTTTGACCAAATAAGACCAAAGACCAAATAAAAGTCACAATTCAAAATTCAACGAACAGGAATTATTTTATTTTAGATACTCCCGTAGTATTTTTCTATGAAGAGGTGACGGTTAAGGATAAAAATGATTTCGTATAAGGCGTCTGAAATGAGATTTATGAGACAGTACGATTAGATGGAGTTTTAAAAGGTTAACATCGTAAAATATTATCTTGTATTTCTTCATTTTTAGTCGTTTCCTTCAGAAACTCACAAATACTTTTGTCAAATCCATACTCTCCTACTAGTTCGTTGAATTATTTCAGTCGTGCTGTTCCGAGTGGTCGTCACGGCGTTACAGCATTCTACTGTGTTGACTACCTTTAGAAATGGATTCGAAATCCAAATACAAGCCATCGCGTGAAATAATCAGATCATTTGCACTGTACTTAATCAGATGTTATATTTGAAATTCTACAGTATTTTATGCGAAATTGTATTTTTCCGTTAATAACGAAGTATGTTAGTTTAGACTTGCTGTATGGTTAATAATTCTTTAGGTTTATTCAAGATTATTTATCTAAGTTTTAAAAAAGTGTTTCCACAAAAATGCAATCGAAATGTCCGTCTGTATTTTTGGCTATATAACTGTACTCTACGGTCCCCTTTTTCGAGTTCGACAATTTAAAATTAATATTCTTACATAATTACTTTACTATCAAATCAACAAGCGTTTGTATAAAAATTCTGAGTTCATTGCTTTGCTTGATCCAGTCCAAACTAAGTCTAATATGTACAACTTAACATTTAATCCGATAAAATGTTTATAATTTTGATACGTTCGAAAAAAGAGAGAAAACTAAGAAGATTTTGACTACAAAATTACTATTTACAGCCTTCGCTTGAGTTCCACCACTTCGTCCTCAAGATGCTGATTCTGTGATAATTTTTCTTCCTTCATCAGTGAATCATCATCATTGTTTTTTTCATGAGGTGGGGTCCTTGTGTAAATGGGTTCGTAGTGACCACAAACGACACCTTCTGTGATGTGAACGGATGTCACGTCTGACCCAGGGATTTCAAACATTGGTTCGAGTAAAATGCTTTCAACAATGGCTCGGAGACCTCGAGCTCCAGTTTTGCGTTCAAGGGCTAGTCGGGAAATCGCTTGTAGGGCCGCAGGAGTAAAGGACAAGTCAACCTATAGTTAACATTTGACAAAATTTACAAACGGTACGACTTCATAAAACAATTTTTAACCAAAATAATGCACCAAAAGTTTGCTCAACCGATGACCACTATTTGGTAGTTGAATAAAAATAATACCTTATCCATGGCGAGGAGTCTTTGAAACTGAGGAACCATTGCATTTCTGGGCTCGGTGAGGATTCTGACTAATAAATCTTCACTGAGTGAATGGAATGGGACTAGAACAGGGAAACGTCCAACGAACTCCTATTTTATCGTCAAAGAAAGTTTAATACGTTTCAAATTTTCAACTAATCGCTATTATATAGACTAAGTAATCTTACAGGAATCATTCCGAATTCAATCAGGTCTCTGGCTTCAACTTGTCTCAAAAATGCATCCATTTCAGCATTGTCATCCGCTGCACTACTCATTCCTCCTGACATATGTGCAACACCCGCTTGATGAGCCGCCCTTCTACCAGGGGATGAAGCAGCAGGTACACCAAAACCCAAGTACTACGAGAAATAAAATAAGTTTAGAACTATTAGAACTCAAATTCAATGTACGCACTTTCAATTAGAAGCAAAAGAAGAAACCAAATCAAAATAGTTCTTACTTTCTCATTTTTTCTTCGCGAAACAACTCGGTCCAAACCGTTGAAAGCACCAGAGGCTACGAATAAGATATTCGTCGTATCAACTTGAACGGATTCACCTCTCAATTTCCTCGGAGCATTCCTTTCAGGGACATTAACAATGGTTCCTTCCAGCATCTAGAAAATTCATAACAGATTGAATTACGAAACTTTCATAAAACGGACTTATAGAACAAAATTTTAGCTTACTTTAAGCATTCCTTGTTGAACACCCTCGCCACCAACGTCTCGTAACTGGTGAATTCCAGGAACAGCACCTATTTTGTCCACTTCATCCAAAAACACGATACCTTAATAAGCAAATAGAAAAATGTTGTTGAAAAATTCTCCGGAAAACAATACTCGCTAGTTGGTTTAATTACAATGCGAGCAATAATGAAACATGATTACCAGTCTGTGCTCTTTCCACATTAAAATTAGCATCTTGCAACAACTTGGCAATGACGGACTCGATATCTTCACCAACGTATCCTGCCTGCGTTAATGTTGTACAATCACAAATGGCAAAAGGCACGTCCAAACACTGTGCAATGGTCTGAGCTAACAATGTTTTCCCTATAAAGTAAAAATAAATAAAACGCTATCGACTCCAGCATTTCTATGTCATTAACGGGGAACTCAACGAATTAACAAAAATTACCGCTTCATTAACATTTGGCCCGACATAAATGAAAACTATGTGCATACTACTTTGGCATCTGCTGGTAAGGCAGGGTCAAACATCGTCCCATATATTTAGTACATGGGTTGGGTAATTGGCTTTCTAATTTGATACCGCAAAATTGACCAAAGTTTTAAATGTCCACGCCATCAATTATTCTCACCTGAGCCGGTCGGACCCAACAGCAGAATATTTGACTTGTCCAGTTTAGCGTCGTATGTGGTTGAATCTAGAATATCACTGCCTGTAGCGGTTGAGTCCTTCGGATTATTATGGTTCTGATTTCCCATACCACCGGGAGGAGGTGGAGGACCTCTGGACCTACCCTCGTAATACGTGTCTGAGTTGGCCCAACTTGGTCCGATTTGATGGTGTGATTGTTGCTGATGACCTTGTGGGTATGCTCCAAGGGCATTGCTGTGTCCCAAACCTCCCAAATGCAGTAAATCTATGAAACGACAATAAAAACAATGTTGTAAGAATCCAAACCCTTGTGCCCAATTTTGTTCATTCCACGCAATATGTTGTTCCAAAAGTTACTCCACAACTTTGGTCATCTAAATATTTCTACCATGACCTTAAAGCGAAGTAACTTGTGGAACACGCCAAAAACAAAGCATGCAAAAACGAACAAAGAAAAAGCACTAGAGAGTTGGATGAATTCAATTACGGGTAGAGAAAGTATTGGAGAGGTTGTTAAAACCGTCTAAGTTGCGGATGGTCGGCTCCGACTGTGGTTTTGGAACAGCAGTCTGAATATTAATGGACAGTCTCTTATAGTGGTTGTACACAGCGACGGAAAGTACTTTCTTCGCCTGCTCCTGTCCAACTACATTTCGGTCCAGGAACTCAAAAATTTTCTTGGGTGGCGGTGGGGATTTCTTTTGTTGAGTATGAGGGTTGTTCGCGTAAGTGTATCGCTGATTGTCAACGTCTGGTCGAACGGGCTCCTAAATAAAACAAAATGAAAGAATAATAAATTAAAAATATATGGCGTTCGCACTGGAGTGAAAATACGACGCATGGATCCTCACCCGGAGATTCTTCCGACCGTCGAATTCAGACAGGACGACGAAGAAGTGTTGACATTTGTCACACTTGACAAATCTTGTGGATGCTGAAATATACAAATTAGTATCCAATCAACTTATGTAATGTAACAATTTATTTCGCCTTTGCGAACTTAACACTCACAAACAAAAGTCTCCACATGGCTGCATGGGTCACCACATTTAGGGCAGGTGAGACCATCGCGTCCAGCTCCACCAGACCGGATGCCATTTCCAGAACTTCCATTCTTCTTAAGGTCATGTCCTTTGTTTCCACTGTTGTCAGTTGGAGGAGGAGGAGGTGGCGGTGGCGTCGAGCCAGGAGGAAGTCGAGCAGCAAGGAAACTAGCGGAAGAGATCTCTTTGGGGAAATTGCCTGGAAATTAAATAACAATCTCTTTCAGTCGCAGACTTTGGTAAAGCTCGTTCTTTTTGGATAAGTTCGCGACCCATGGAGACCAACGCTTTCTTATTAACCTGATGTTAGTCAACCCTCTTTTTGTTATTCATTTGTTGGAAAAAGGTAAAGGTCCGAATATCGATAACAGTTTATTCAGAAATTCTTGACCTGAATAAAGGAAGTTAACTAAATATTCCCATTGACATTCCTGTAGTGAGTCCTGGCTAACTATCATGGCATATTTTTCAAAAATCTGTCATCTTCCAATTTCGTTCAGGGATACTCGTTGTCGTTATAGTACGGTTTCCATTGGATAAAATTGCTCTAAAACAACTACCACACCAAGATTATTTAACTTTCCTCATAAGGTTGGTCGATACCCTCTGTTAGCAACAACAAAGTTGTTGATTTCTACAT
>JAQFYE010003229.1:0-15864 GCA_034694305.1 Protaphorura glebata
AAAGAGTCCCAATAAATGATGAATTTGAGTCAAATACGTAAAAAACAATGTCGTGGAAGATTACTGCGTGTCGTGGAGAATTACTGAGAGACCATTCATTTGATCCATTCAGAACGCAGATGACAGTTGGGCTGAACATGTACGTGGTGCTGCAATTGAGAATCAACGGGAACCAGAATGCTACCCCAATTGAAATGAGTACAATTAACGTTGCCGCCATCAGTTTATTCCATCGAGCGATTCTGTGTATGGAGGGTGGAATCCCATGAGTCGAACGCAATTCAATATCTCTGAGTCCAAAATTGAAAAGTCAATGATTTGATGGATGTTCTTAATGGTATTCAAACGTAATGTTGTCCAGAACACACATCCGATGCACCAGGCAATCCTCAATAATGTGAATACTTCATGTGTTTCCAAACTCCCAATGTATTTCTCTTGAACGATTGTCAAAACCTGCAATGCCATAGGTGCTATTTAACCATTTTCACCTATCCTACAGCCACGGCAGGGGGGACTGGAAAGCGCCGAGATTTGTATTTTATATGGAATCGTACGGAGGTTATTCTGATTTAAGCACCCTGCATAGTAGCGCTGACAGACAAAGTAACTTGAGTTTCATCAAAGACTGAAATTAAATACCGCACATAATTTGCTCGAAAAGCGTCACCATGTGATAATTTTAATTTTTCCAAATCTAGTAAATTTAAAAAAATTGTAAAAGTTAGCAAAGATTACTAATTCCTTCGTAAAACCTCAAGTTTTGTCCGACATCCTCTGATTGGTCTGCAGGGGTCGGCTAAAGGTTACAAGCCCAACCGTATAAAGTTTTCTCAACTCAATAATCTATGTGGCATTTACACGGCGATTTTTAATCTCTCACACTACTTTTGGGTGAAGTTGAAAGTTATATATGTGCGGATTGCGCTGAAAAATTCTGCAATGTAGGCACGAAATTAGAAAGTCACAACGCGCCGGTGCTTTGACAGTTAGACGTCTTCCTCCTTCAAATTAAATCGACTAAAATTTTTAAAATCGCAAAAAACCAAGTCGTCTTCTCTGGAATGGCTACTCCAAGGCGGCTAACATCGGATGAGAAGAAATGGATAGTTCTACAACCTTCGGACATCTCGTATCGGGTAAGCTAGTGAAGGTGGAAGTGAAGTGGAAGTGAAGTGGATGACCAGTTCTGAAAAACTTGAGAATTGTAACGTTTCTCTTACAAATATGAGTTTGTTTAGAAGTTCGTTTGAATTTTTTTGAAATTATGTAACTTTCTCTGAAGATAAGGAATTTTACTAATTCGATTGCATTGACGTTAACATATATTTAGTTGAGTTTACAACGCGCCAATTTCAAAGTAGCCTGAGAGATAAAAAAAACGCCCTGTATTAACGTTGAATGTACCTGCAATGCTGTTGTAATGAAAACGACGGTGGTTGAGAACTTATAAAGCAAAATACGCCATCTCAGGGTGGACACTGCAAACCTGCTGAGTTCATTGCTCCAATAGAACGGAATGACATGCACGGAATAGCCAAGCCATATGAACAACTTCAGACAATCTAATATTAAGTGGAAGCTACGCCAGATGGATTCTACCACAACGACAGTCGGTACAACAGGTGACGAAATCGCATTGGTAGTCCGAAATTGGTTTGACATCTAACGAAGAAATTAAAATATATTATAAGTAGTTATACTAGTTAAATAAGTTTTGCAACCTAAACTTATTTAACTGTCATACCCAATTCATCCTTCCCAACCAAAATCCGCGGAGTGGAAGGAATGGTGATGTATACATTCTATTGAGAAATTGCAAAGGGATCGACCTAGCCATCAGATGCCCGCAGCGAAGCCGGTGAGCGCTACAATCAATATCAGAATAAATTATGTACACGAGGTTATACACTATTTCAGATGCAACTCGTCGAATTCACTACATATACTTTGATTGTTCTGTCTGATGAAACAACTAAATTTAGGACCTTCCCGAAATAATTCTTTCCGGAAGCTGTTGGACCGTCGTTACAAATTAAACTGCCTTAATCCTAATTTAAATGTTTAATAACGCAGAAAACAGAGGTTCATTATTTATCTGCAAGTAATAAAGAAAACAATCGAGCTCTAGTGTGTCGCATTTCCGTGATCCTCTGACATGAAATGGCTTTCAGATCAACTATTTGCGAATGTAACCAGTTTGTTAGCCTCAACTAGAAATAGCAGCGAAAGTTTGAGTTATAAATTCGGTATGGCTGACGCTTAACCGAGTGTCGGGTCGGTCCGGTGATTGTCCGGCAAACGAGACTCCTGGGTTCGATTCCCAGCGGCACCGTTAATTTTAACTCAATTCTCGGAGCAAAGCTTCCGTGTAAGTAAAATTGAAATGGCTTTATCTGTCTGGGATACTCGCGTGCAGGGCTATTTAATTATTAATAATTCAAAAGTGGAACAATAACTAAACCACCCAAGAATAATGGGTCTTTCTTTATTTAACAAGCCATGAAGGACACGTTGCAGCTTCGGAACGTCGCAATAGAAGATTTGACTTGCAATGGTTATTACATTATCGAAACTGTTTTGCACGACAATGTACAACACACTACTATTACTACTCATTCCCTGTAAACGAAAAACAATTGAATAATTCCGGTGAAAGTAAATCATTTTACCTGTACCGATTCTGTGAGCATGGCGAAATTGATTTTAAATTTTATGAACCTCCGATCCATCGGTGAAGCATTATTTGAGAGAAGATTCCAGAATCGACTCGATTCCAACGAGGATGCTCTCGTTGGAATCGTTAACCTTCTTAGCATGGTTTATGGCTTGCTTCCTCGTAGAAATAAACGATAATGCGTGGTTTGAATATCTGAATTCTGAATTCTTCCTCCTCATCAATCGCAAATGCGGGGGACACGCCCGAGATGAAATTACAGCGCTAGATGATATTTTCGAAGCCCTTACCAGTAATGAAAGGTTGACCCGAAGATAGAGATATGCAAGCAAGTTAGACGAACTGTGACCAGGAGATATTTGGTAAAAGTTTTTACGAAGACGACGTTATGAACTAGATTTGTACGTCTGAAGCACTGGTTCACTACACACCACTCAAAGCCACGGATGCATGGCGTTATGTGTTATATTTATACCAGTCCTCGTAAACAAATGCATTATTTAAAACGGAATTATTCCTTTACTTGTATTACCCAATAAATAATAATGTGACAGACGTCCGTTTGTTAAGCGAGCATTTAAGCGAAATTTGAAATAATAATAATGTTGGTTTTATTGTCCGATTCAGCTATAGCCCTTACAGACATTTATGTTTACATTTCTTATTTGTTAGATTTAAGTTGTTACTAGATAAACCAAATTTAAACCAATTTTATGAATGAAGGTGGAGATAAAATATTACTACCGTTAGGAGGTAAATTGATTTTCTTAGTTAGGCAAACATGCCCGTAGGACGTAGCATTGACTTAATACACGTGGCATCATTTTATTCGTCACGCAACGGTCAAAATTGAATTGATCATTAACATTTATACATGTATCGATTTTGAAAGCAGCTATTGTAGCTACAATATATCGACATATATATATTTTCATATATACAATTTTATTTTATATATAACATATAAATATATTTTCATGTCAGGGGATCCCAAATGGTGTGAAAAAGTGAACGGCGGGTCTGAGTCGAACCCTCATGTCGTGCTTCCTTTGTCAGTCTTGTTTGAAAAAGGAGCCAAATCACAACTTGGGTGGCTCTGATGTAATGTAGGGTTTATTTACCCAATGAAGGTATAAAAGTATAGGAGATAGTGTGGTGATAGTGCCGTATTGCATTTGTCAAAATGAGGTAACAATTTAACATTCATAGCATATTTTCAAAGACCTCACCACTAAATGCTAGGTTGACCCAAAAATTTAGATATGTAAACAAGGCAGTCGAACTATCACTTCCATATATCTAGTAAAATTCTTTACGAAGACAACGTTTAGAACAATTTTTGTACGCCTGAAGCTCTAGTTCACTTCACACCACTCACAATGTTCTGTGCATAGAATCACTTTTAGTTAGTTGGCACACACTGGGACATGGCGTTATACATATAATCACATTCATGTGTTTAATTATTCGGGGTGGACAGTTAGTTTATTTCATTTAGAATCCTACCATGTTGACTTGAGCTTAAACTCATGAATCGAAACTATAAAAATATTTCATTTTTCTTTTTTAAACATTGTGTCTTTAAAGAATAGAAGAGCTGGCTGAACAAGAGGTTTCTGCCAGTCCACGTATGCAAATGTATTATTTAGAACTGAATTATTCCTTTACCTGTTTACCCAATATGTAATAATACGAGGCATCCGTTCCAAGCGAGTATTTTATAGATCTGAAATATTGATACCAAATACCAAGAGGTAAATTCATTTTTGTAAGTGTGGCAAACTTGTCCATAAGCCTATAGCATATAGTTCATACATGTGGATTCATTTCATTCGTCAGGTAACGGTCATAATTGAATACTTCGTTGCCTTGAAATAATTTTTACCCTGACAACTGGAGAACAACAAAGGTGAATTTAATATTTTACTACCCGGGAGACATTTCCAGCATGTAAAATATTTAAACACGTATTGACTTTGAAAGCTAAAAAATAAGGACCCACTAAAAAATAAGTATAGTAAAGGTTCATATTGTCAGACTTTGATTAAAATATGTTAGTATATTTATACCAAATATATAATTTCAAATGTCACTTTACAGATGTAATTGCATAATGCAAGACCGTGTCAGCAAGGATTGTGAGGACTTTAGTTTTAATGAGCTAGATTTATTCCTAGCTAGATAGATTCCAACATGTCAGCAAGGCACGTCGTATCCTCAACGTGTCAGCAAGGGCTGACACGTTGAGGTAGGAAGATCAAGTCGGGGATGGTAACGCAATCAGGGTGGACGTATGGCCGAAAGCGTGACGTGACTGTGGAAACTCACAACAAAATTATAACCGTATTGTGGTGAATCGGTCTAACAAGACCGATGAGTAATTCAAAACTGTGAACAACTGAATAAAGCACTTATTGCTAAATTCAGCACTTCATTGGATTAACTGACTAGTCAATGATAGAACTACCAAAAACGGTAAAATTAATTTAGTCGGATTTTTATTGTAATCACGTTTAACCAAAATTGACCGTACACAAAATGTCCGTTACAATACCTGGTGCATTGAACGGGCTGCATTTTGTGAGTGATGAGATGAATTGAATTGTGATGTGTGGAAAGCGTGGTTTTGACTGAGCCTCACGATAAGGCTGGCGTGTAGGTTGTGGAAGTTGACAAGAACCTGACTCTGCACTGATAATAGGAATTATTTTTTACGATCATTTTTTTGCGATTGCGATCTTGGATTCCGATCCAGTCAAATTCCGATCATACGATTAAAATTAAAATTTGAATCACCAAGAATTCGAATCATCGAATTAAAATTAAAATTCGAATCACTGTCATTCGGATCCGATTTGGATTCCGATTCTAATTCCAATCTTCGCAATTTTTTTCCGAAAATTGTTATTTATTTTCTGTCGGCAACGTTTTTACTGCAGGTGCCACATCTTATATATATGTTAATGCCAATAACTTGTAGTTTATGTTAAGTAGAATCAAAAATACGTCAAAAAACGTCGAATTATCCACGTTTTGACTCGCGCGACAATGCAATATGCAATGTCCGACGGGGACGGAGCAAATGTGAGAAATAATGATTGTAATGTAAGATTACTAAAAATACGAATCATGATCGGAATTCCGATCATCAGAGAATTCGGATCCCAATTATAATCTCAATTCCAATCATCCAGAAATACGGATCATGTTATCGGATCAAGTACGAACTTTGAATGAATCTTTGAATTTTGATTCAGATCTCGTTAAAAATTCCGATCATTTCCGATTTCGATTCCGATTCCGATTCCAAATAACAGCCCTGCTCTGCACTTTTCGTCCACAACACCATAAACTACACTGAGGTGGCACTAATTGCCAAATGATTACAATTCGGACATAAATGGAAATGAATAAAAAATAACAAAAGAAACGAACACGTATTCTCATCCTCATCATCGTCCAAACTAATGAAAGTGCGGGATAGACTAGTTTGTGAAATTTGTGCAAATGAAGGTCTAAGAACAAATTGAATTCCAATCATCGACATGACGAAAACTGACGACATTATTCCTGGTGCTATTTACGAATCCAGCCGGTCTTGTTTGGACTAAATAAGAGCGTGCACATGTTGAATCGCATATCGATGAACATTCATTATTTTTTGACTTCTTAAAAATAGTTATTCAACTGTTTGATAATAATGGTTAGTTTATTTTTCAGTTAGCTGGTATATTTATGAATTTGACTCGACCTGGTCATAGTAAACATTGATTCTGTACTGTCTTGACTTGATCTATCTGGGTGGACTACTCGTTACAATTATTCTACTGTTTTATATTAATTGTGATATTCTATTGTACAACTCATTACGTTAATGTAAGGTTAGTTTCTCGATTATGGTTTGTGTTAAGTCAAATATAGTAGCAGTTCGTACTTTCGTAGTCATTCGTCTGGATTGGTTTAAATCAAATTTCTAAATTAATCCTAGCAACTCTTGGCAATCATAGGACAAGAATAGGAGCTTAAAATTTAGAATTCTGCCTGTTTGTTATATATTTTTAGAATAATCCGTCGTTCAATTTTTCTTCAAATCATAGAATGTCAGTGATTTTTGATATTATTATGAACCGGATGTCAGCGATCTCTAAATACCGACTATTACTGGAGTGGATGCGGGAAATACCCGTTGTCATATCAATGGAAAACTGAAGTTGGCTGAAGAAACCTGGTTGATACACTGCTGCATATTGGTGAGCTTTCAGTGGAAATTTTCCTGCATCGAATGTCACCACGAAACGCAGAAATCGCAGTGAAAAATGTTTCCTCCCTAGTAAACATCTTCTAGATAGTAATGTCGGCGTAACTACGTTACAACTGACTTAATATGTAATTAGTAACATTACCTAAACCCGATCTATTGCTTATAAATTTAAAAAAAGTTAAATGCATATGAAGAAATTGGATATTTTTGTTCATGCGAAAATTCATAATTATTTTGATTCCTGTAATCGAAATTTGAATTAATTTTTGAGCTTCCGTCTGAATATCTACCCTTTAGAAAAGATGCCACACATTGGACACGGAGGAAAGCAATAAGGGCCTGTGAACTTGGACTATCTGTCACGTTGTTTCAGACAAATCGTTGTGTTCTTGTAATCTCACGGGAGAGAAATTCGGTCATTGTCCCTGGAGGAATTGGTGCACTTTTATATATTATTTCATTTTTTTATATTTATAATTCTATTGCCTATTTAATTTAATTGTGATGCTTCTTTTTCTATCTTATTTGAACGGTGAAGGGTGAAGTTGGCTAAAACCAAGTTGGCTAATTCAAGTTCCTGGTTGCAACATAAAAATTAGGATCAAAGAATGTGGTTTAGAACGCCAAGATCGTTGTAATTGAATAGTCCAAAATTGTGTGCCCGATAGTCACAGTGGATATTGACGAGTACGAGTAAAAAGAGCCGACCTCGATCTTAAGGGGCGTGCAGCATTTGAGCTCATAATTGTGAAGGCGATCTCTCTTTTCGCTTTCCATGGCGAGGGTGTCCTTCTTAACCTGAACTAGTTCTGCAGAGAGACGAGGAACTGCTCCTAAGAACCCGATCATTACGACCAGCCACATTGCCAAGGAGATGTCTGCGATGCCAAGTGCTAGCTTGATGTAGAGTTGTAATTCCGTCGCTAGTAGAATATAATTTATGCACACCGCTGCTACAATTATTCCAAGCAATCCACTTGGTAGAACAATATCAAGAGACATATTTGCAAGTCGAACAAGAATTTGCGCAGACTTGTATGATCGAATCCAGTACTTCGAATCCGATAGTTTGGACGAATCGGTTGACAGTTGATTGAAGTGCCTGGATGAAACAACACAATAAGTATTTATTAGTAATTTTACGACAGTTTTGCTCAGCACTAAAATTCATACCAAGGGATGGCTATAAACATACATATGATGTAACCGAAGAACTGTTTTCCCAAAGCCAATCTTAAAGCCACAGAAAATAAGCAACGTGCAAAAAAGAGAGCATACATAGATGAAGGCATATCATGAATTAGTACAATTCGCAGGCATTGTAAGAACATGACCGTCGCTCATGGAAATCATGACCAAAGTTCATGCGCCATCACATTAATATCGACCAGTTTACCACCTTTGTGTTATGCAGTCAATTCTGCGATCGACTTGTTACCAAAGTAACACACAGTAGACACACTGGGTAATGCGACAATGATATTTGTACCTGATATCAATGAGAAATCCGTAGTAAAAATGGAGTGTACACAGTGCAAGTAATTCTGTGTAGACCATAGCCGTACATAAATGTTGAACAAGTACGTATGTACAAAAGAGGGTGTAGGACGCTGTGAGCAGGAATGATCTGTGAGTCCATTCATTCGACCCGGTCCGAACACAGATGAGAGTCGGACTGAACATATAGTTAGTGTCGCAATTGAGCAGCAACAGAAAGCAAATTGCTACCCCAATTAAAGGACCGGCAGTTATTGCTGTCACTACCAGTGTAATCCATCTGGCAATTTTGTGGATGGAGGGAAGAATCCCATCATTTGCACGCAATTCAATATCTCTGAGTAATCCATTTGTGAAGTCAATGATGTAATGGATGTTCGAAATAGTGTTCAGACGAAATGTAGTCCAAATTACACATATCATGCAAGCGAAAATCCTCAATAATGTGAACGTTTCGTGTATTTCCAAACTCCCATTGTCTTCTTCTTGAGCGAGTGTAGAAACCTGTAAATATATAGAAGGACATTTTTAACAATTTTCACACATGCCACATCCACAGCGCTGGGAATAGAAAACCTGAGATTCCAAAATTTTGCCGAGGTTATTCCGATTTAACAACCTTGCATTAAGCCATTGATGAGCGTTCAAGTAAATGTCGGCGAATGCCAGCTTTGAGTACTGGATTTCGACAGTTACGTGTCAAAATTATATCTTTCAAGAAATCAACATATGCTGCTATTAATGTATGTTTGAATCCTGAGATTTTTCGACCGATTTGAAGAAAATTGATATTCATTGTAGTTAACATCAAATATTAAGTATCACTGATTACTTGGGCGAAAAGCGTCACCTTTGATAAATTAATTCCTTTAAACCAATCGAACAAAGTCTCATAAAACTTTCAGTGGGACCAGAAAGTAGCACAATCCATCGTGGTACACTTTTGAACAAAAGTGGCGAGTAGGGGTCTTAGGGTGGCGCTAATGGGACCGTAGTCATAAAGTTTAGTAGTCGATGAAAAGATTTGGAGCCACCCCAACTTTCTTTCCCGCCAATTTTATTCAAAAGTGTACCAATATGGATTGCTAAGCTTTCTGGTCTCGCTGTATAAAAATTACCAAAGTTCACTAGATCCTTCATAAAACCTCAAAGGACACTACACTGGAACATACGGCCCAGTGTAGGCTAGTCAAAATTAGCTGTACTTTGGATATGTTATAGCCCTTTACCTGCTGAACGACTTGTGTGAAGGTTGCACCCACATAAGTCGCAAACGTTTGGGCGCTAGAAACACACCGTGAAGCACATGCCCGCCAAGTATTTCAAGTAAGGAGGTCATGGGCTATATCATATCAAAAAGGTGTCAGGGGTACCCTTTGGTCTGAAATCCAAATTGGGCATAGGGGTCGGTTAAAATTACAAGCCCTGCTCTATACAATCATGTCAAGTAAGTAATCTAAAGGTGGCACATCTTAGAATTGAATGTACCTGCAATGATGTTGTAATAAAAATGACGGCGGTTGAAAACTTGTAAAGTAAAATACGCCATCTCGCGGTGGACATTGCAAATCTGTTCAGTTCATTGTTCCAGTGAAATGGAATGACCTGCGCCGAATATCCAAGCCAGACGAAGAACTTCAGAGAATCCGATATTAAGGTTAAGCTACGCCGGATCGATTCTACAACAATGACAGGGGGTACAGCATTGGGAGAAATCGCCTTGGTAATCCGAAGCGGGTACGATATCTAACAAGTGAATTCAAATATAAAGTTCAGACTTGAGCTAATCCTAAGGACGGTCTTGACGAATTTAAATAAAAAACATTGAGAATTGTCCTCCGACGGTCGATTCCGACAAATTTCGTTAAGTGAAACGACTGTGGCTTTCGACACGCGATAGAAACGAGACTCAGTCAGCAGATGTCCAATGGTACAAGAAAAAAGTATTTGGAATCTATACACTACAGCATACAACAAATGGAGCTGAAGTTCTGTGATGCAACGTTACAGGTAAATTCGCCCGCTCAATCCGTCAAAACCGTCCTTACATTAATAGTAAGTTGCAAAACCTATTTAAATGTCATACCAAATTCCTCCATCGCAGACAAACTCCGTGGAGTGGAAAAAATGATGGCGTATAGATTTTGTTGACAAACTTGAGGAGGATCAACCTAGCCATAAGATGCCTGCTGCGACGATGATGAGCGCTCTAGTGAAAATCAGCATGAAATATATATATGGAAGAGAATACGCACTATTTCAGAATACGCACAGAAGTCAATGTTGATTGATTCGGTTGAGTAAGAACTAAATTTAAGACGTTACCAAAATAATTTTTTCTCCGGGTTGTAACTGTTGAAATATATCACATATTAAATGTTTTTGAAGATGAAAGGGGGTTTTTTGAATTGAGTATTTAAATTTTTGATTACGCAGAAAACAGAGCCTCTTTCTAAATATTGATGTAATAAGGCATGTTCTCTTCTCTGATATGAAATGCCTTAATAGGGGAAATGCAACCGCTGCGGCAGCACCGTCACCTCCCGTGCTAATTACATGTACATACAAGGGTTGGTACAGATGTCTTGTCTCAACACGCAAAAGCATTAGAAAATGACCTTTTTATTTTGTACTCGAAGTAAAATATTTTCGAAAAGTCTGAAAATGTGAGAATAAGTACAAAATCACACGGCCGTTTCACTGGTGCCAGCCAAATTATTCTGCGATATTCGTGTGTCGAGAAAAGTAGGAGTGAACACAAATTTTGATTTTGTACAGAATTAGACAAGGCAGAATTCACGGGCCTCCCATTCAGGCTTAACTTCATTTTAAACTACTTTTCCTCTATGGCTTCCAGATCAACTATTTGCGAATGTCAAATGAAAAAGCTGCAAGAGCCGCGACACATGGTTGAGTTAAAAAATAGCTGACGCTTTACTCCATGCCGGGATGGTCCGGTGATCGTCCGACATACGAGAGTCCTGGGTTCGATTCCCGGCGTCACCATAATCTTTAACTCAACTCTCTGAACAAAGCAAAAATTTCATTCAAAAGTCAGTTTTCCGTGTATATAAAATTAAAATGGCTGGATCTGTCTGGGGTGCTCGCGTGCAGGGCTCTTTAAGTAATAATAATTCAAAAGCGGAACAATAATTAAAATAGTCGAGAATAACGGCTCTTTCTTTGGTAAATAAGTAATAGAGGAAACGATCGAGCTTTGGAGCGTCGCAATTGAATTTTCTTCTGACATGCAATGTTATACAGGGTATTCCCGAAAAGAGACCAAACAATTGATCTGCTTTTCGCAAGGATACAAGAATTTATGCTATGGCCACGACAAAATTTATAATCAACACGAATTTTTATTTTATGATTGATTACATTTAAGCTAGGGGTAACAATTTTAACAAAGCAGAACAAAGGCAAAGACGAAGTCACGCTCATATTTTGAATTTCCGAATACGCTGTACACAACACTATTACTCATGTGACGCCGTAATGCACTTGCCAAATGAAGTGAATTATTAGCAAGTTCATTGCAGCATGATGGTATGGTTGGCCCATTCTGTCTCGCTGTGCTGGGGTTCGATTCCTTGGACTTGCATTCCCGGCGCTTTAGAAAGGTTTTTTCCACTGGTTTTTCCTACTACTAGACGGCATTTACGCTGAAGGCCTATAGGCTAGGCCAAATGGAAAGCAACCCAAAAATACGCGATGATGTTTGATTCGGCCTCAGCGGCTATGTCAATTAATGTAGGTGCATTTTTTTTAATGAGGTGAAATGATTTACTTGAGAGTGTAGAGAGGGCTTAGGTCTCTGTCTTTAGATCTGGTGGTACGGGTTTCGATACTCAGACTCGGCAAGTAGTATGAGTGTGGTTTATCCTAGGCGGTTATTTGTACCTCCGGGTATAACTTTCCAAGGCAAATGGGTACTACTCTGTGAATTTGAAACCTATAAACTGATATTGTAAAATTTGAAACTGAATAAATTAACTACCCAGGAGTAAGGACCCATATTTGGGGTGTCTGGACGGAAAACAAATAATAATTCAGGATTGCTAACGCAAGTGACACACCACGAGACTAGTTCGCAATAGTACAGATTACACTAGATGAAATTTGAAAAGATAAAGATATGTAAGCTAGGTTGACAAAGTCATTTTTCATAACGTGCGTTCACCCAATTATGGTAGTCATTATTTCGCGCTTCGAACGGTTTTTACTTAGGCAACTGGAGAACAACTAAGAAAGAGCACGTCATCTTTCAAAATACAGGAAATATTTCAAGGTTGTAAAATATTCAAACCTTCATCAGTGAGTAAGTATCGATTAAGAAAGCAACTTTGTTAGCTGTAAAATTTGGACCCACTTTTGAGGTAAAAATTGGACCCACATGTACGTAAAAATAAAATACCTGGATCTGGCTGGGACACTCGCGTGCGGGGCTACTTAATTACAATAAATAAACTAGCCGAGAATGAAGGCTCTTTCTTTGTTTTCTGGTAGTTAAGTAATAAAACAAACGATCGAGCTCTGGAACTCGCGTCGCAATTGAATTATTGTCTGACATGCAAGGGCTTATGAATCATTTATAAGATAGTGGAATGTTCAATATGAAAACCACACCACTACTCTTTAAATTAAAAATAATCGAATAATTCCGGTGAAAGTCTATCATCATCCGTACCAATTTTGAGAGCCGCGATTTTGCTTTTAATTTCTGTGAAATTCCGATCCGTTCTTCGGTGAAACGCTTTATTTCAGAAAAGATTCAAGAATACGACACACACACAATAAAAGCTAAATACCTTAAAATATTTTCTTCCTCAGAAAATAAACTCAAATCTCAGTCTTGTTCGCAAAAGGAGCCAACAGTGGGTTTGAGACTCGAGTACAACGAATATGCTCAATAATGGTAAAAAAGTATTGGGGCTAGTGTGGTGATAGTGCCTTAATACATTCGTCAAAATTAGGTAATATTTTAATATTCAGAGAATGGTTTAGAGCTTCCTCCCTCGTAGTAATAAACAATAAGGTATGGTTTGACAAAGAATGTGTGAAGTAGAGATTGTGATTGATTTTTAAAGACCTTACCACTAAATGAAACGTCGGCCCGAGGATACTGATATGTAAGCAAGGTAGGCGAACTATGACCTGGAGATATCTGCTAATATCTTTTACAAAGACAACGTTATGAACAAATTTTGTACGTCTGAAGCTTCAGCTCATTTCACACCAGTCTCAGCTATCTGTCAATATAGTAACTGATGCATGGCGTTATATAAAGTCCTTTATATGTTTAACGCTTCGTGGTGAACAGTTCGCTTCATTTGGCCATTTAACCATGTTGACTTGAGCTTTAATTATGTATACAAACTATTAAAAACATTCAACTTCTCTTTCAGTCAAACTTTTATTTTATTAAGAATTTAGCGGCTAGTTGAATTGGATATTTCTACCAGTTCTCGCATATAAAAGTATTATTTAGAACTCAGTTTATTCCATTACTTGAATTCGCGCAATAATTAATAATGTGAGACATCCGTTCCAAGCGAGCATTCTATGGAGATCTAAAATATTAATAAAATTAGGATGTAATTATTCTTTTGTAAGTTCGGTAAACATGCCCATTAGACAATTGCATAGAGTTTATACACTCGAAATAATCGTTAGTCAAAGGACAGAATTGAATATTTCATCGTCTTGAAATGGTTTTTACCTAGGCAACCGGAGAACAACAAAGAAGGAGCACGTCCACTCAAGGTTGTGAAATATTCAAACCTGTATCGATTGAGAAAGTAACTTCGTTAGCTGCAAAATTCTGACAAACTTCTGATACTGGAATTGGTAGCGAAAGTCGACATTACCATTCTTCTAATATTCTAAATTATCATAAAAGTATGATAATTTATTTCTACCATATATGTATGTGTATAATTTGGGATATTATTCTTTTGCCACTGCCACTATTTATACTACATTATGCCACTAAAATGTATACTATTTCTTACACTGCCTGCATGTCGCACTATTTATCCTTCGAATTGACACTTATGACACTTTTATACACAATTGACACGAATTGACACGTATTAATAATGATAGCATATTGAGATGGATTTGTTAGTTTCTGAAATAAGGGAGGATAGTGTTGGAATAATTATTTTGAGTTTTTAAAAGGAAATATGATCAGAATTTTTTTTTATTTAAAATACTACCTTAGCCCAGAAATGGGATTGAGTGCATATGAATTTTCGCCCGCGTCTATTGGAAATCTGAGGTGAGATGATGTCATACACACATTTTTAAAAAAAAGTTTTACATTTTCAATTGAATTTAGAATGGGAGCTAATTTCGAAAGTGCAATGGATACTATGGAAGCCTGGTACGGGTATGATCTCCCCGGACTCCTCTATCGAGTCGGGTCTGTCTTTATATCTTTAGTCTGCTGGCGGGTGTACGTTGGACTATTGTACGACCAAAATGTCACGGCTTACTGGAAGTAGAAACGACACATTCTGCTATTCATGGAGTCGACCGCAATGGGCCACCACTAGCTTAGTCGGCATGGTCTAGAATGCTTGGCCGGTAATATACGGAACTATTCGAAAGTGTTCGATAAAGCTCGTAATAATTAAAATGTCTGTAGAATTCTGAGATCGGAGACTTATTTACCACCATTGAGATTTGACAAGTTCTCGAGTCGACTCCGAGATTTTATCGCGTAAATTCCACTGATGACAGCTCTGAGTTGGAATTTGCGTTTTCGTCTGCGTCTATTGGACATCTGAGGTAAGGTGATGCCATATCAACTAATTTCTTTGAAAAGAATTGCTCTTTCAATTGAATTTCAAATTGGAACTCAATTCGAGGTTGCAATGGATACTTATGGAAGCATTACAACAGACGTCTAAGGTAGGACGTCGCAGTCTTTGTGTTTATGAAAATTACTATTAAGATTTTGTATGTTATACACATAATAAACTAGAAACGATATAAAGAGGTTTTACTATACATAAATGTGTACGCTATCTCCAATTTTCAGTGCGCATATTTAAATACATAATATTGAAATATGCCGAATTAGTGATAGATCTTTCGAAATATTTTGTACTCTTGACAACCGTGTTCAATGGTGATTTATAAACACGCGGTAAATTCGTAAACACATAAAACGTGACTCAGGAACATGACTCAGGAAGTCCTGCCGAATTTAAATCGTAATTTCGATTTCATTGTTTTCTAAAAGAAGTCAATTAATTTCCTGCGATCTGACCCTCAAAAGGCTGGAGAAGAGGAGTTTCGAGCATTCTTTGCTTTCATGTTTTGTTTGAACCGTAAATTGGGATATGGAGGTGGAGAGGTTTGCAATGACGACTACCAAGCTACTCGAATGGACGCAGTGACCAAACAATACATGGAGGTA
>JAQFYE010003230.1:0-15863 GCA_034694305.1 Protaphorura glebata
CTGGAAGCGATCGCTGGAAGTTCGCTGGCTTTCATCCGCTTTTTTACGGTCTTCCGTCTGAATTGCCGTGAAAACTTCAAAAATTCGAAAAACGAACCTCACAACTGCATTTCCAAGTGGTTTCTGAAAATTTTGAGCCATGGTTCGACAATTTCTGAGCAAGTCGATTTTGTCTCAAAATATTAATTTGGGGTATTTTCAGAAAAACTGAAATTTCGAGAAAAATCGATTTGCTCAGAAATTGTCGAACCATGGCTCAAAATTTTCCGAAAGCACTTGGGAAGGCTGTGATGTAGTTTGTTCCTCGAATTTTTGAAGTTCTCACGGCTCTTCAAACGGAAGACCGTAAAAAAGCGACAAAGAAACTGCGAAAACCCGAATTTATTTTATTTTACCGTGCGCAGAGTGCAAACGCGAGGCTCTGATGCGCTCAAACGATATGTCACTTCAGCTGATCTTTCCAATGATGTATTGCATGTGTCTGTGCCTATTGGTTCAATGCATATTAGACACCCTGTACAGAGTGTGTGCCAGGATAAAAAAATAATAAAGTAACGGAATCAAATCGTGGTGCGCTTTTATTTAAATTGTTGTCCCATGGTTTAAGAATGTAATCAGAAATATGTACGGATGTTAATTATTCAACTTAACTGTCTCACGTTCCAAAGACCCGGATCTATACAAATACTTACACACGGAAAATTACTCTGAAGTTTATATTGTATATTACAGGGTGTTCCCAAAGAAAGTTGGGTTTGCTTGCTAACCTTAAACCATAATAATTCGTAACTTCAATTGTGATTCGCGCATCTCATTATCTTTTTCTCAAAATCTCAGCTTACTTATTTAATGCCCTTCAAGGTGAAATGACTTTAATTTAACTTTTAACTTACAATATTTAACTCCAGTTAAAGTCAGAATTGATAACACTAACTGATAAATCAATGATTCATCTACGATGTTTATTATGTTACTATATAAGTTGATGACTATAATAAAATACGTATCCAATTCTATTGACGAAGGTGCAGAAAAAATTATTTTGGTCTACCCTGTATCTTTGTGCGGAGAGTGAACACACCAAATGCAGCCGTCAAGCTTTCCTGAATGTACCCTGCTTCATAATTCTTAATGCCATCTCGTTTTCAAATTTTACTTTACCACTCACACATTTCCAACTAAATTATCCATCTAAATAAGTCAGTTATAATTTTTTTACAATTTCGTGATTTCTGTTCCATGAAATGCCAAGAAAACTGTACGAAACGGATCATGCTTCCATTTTTGTACATTAGAATCCACTTGTTGACAATAGTTAAGTTTGAAAATATCTAATTCAGAGTGGTATTACCACATTTATTCTATTAGAAGCCGAGGCTTTTATTCATTCAAGCAGGTTCACAGCATCAGAGCTCAAACGCTTCCACCACTTCCTGTAATAAAATACGGGGTGTTTCAAAACCAAGTCCATATTCGCCATGATTACTTTATTTTTTATGCAATTCAAAAAGCGAGATGGCCATTTTTTTCAAAACTTAATTGGGCGTCTAATGAGCTATGCTACAATCCACCGATGTGCCCGCATTAAAGTACTATAGATGAAACAAATGAGACAATTACAGGGAATCGGGACTTGGTTTTGAAACACCCTCTATTTAAGAAACACCCGGCTTATATTAGAATATCGTTCTATATGAGAGCCATGGTACGATTAGAAAAATACGTTGTCTAGCTTCCGATTTCTCAAGAAAACTTTAATTAATTTCTCCCTGAAAAGCCTAAAAACTGAAGACCATGACAATTTTGAGCGCTTGCCGTGGATGAACGTACTAACTCCAGGGCTTTTTGTCTAATGATGTTAGGTCAAAATTGTCTGGAGTTTGTATCCACTCCTTCGTCCTTCAAATTGTAAAGTACTGAGATTCTCCGATGCTTTATTTTTAGGCAACACTTTCTCCAAGGGTCTCTTTTCCTACAAATGTCCAGTTCGCACTCCAAATATAACCAATTAGCCCGCCGTTCAAATAAATTCAATTGAATGATGTTTCAGAATTCTCATGAGAATACAACAGAACTGTCGGAATGAAATAGATTTCCATAGTTTTATTCCCCGTTCCATATTTCCGTTTTGCACAATACTGGCGACTCAACAATTTTCCTCAACTTTCAGTAACAATATGTATTTACAGAAGTGGTACACATAAATGTGTTACTTTAGCAATATTATACATGTTAAATTATGAACAAATAAGAATAGACCTATTATAGTTCGTGATATGTTTACTTACTATAAAAAATTATCCAAATTTTTACACTCTAGCGTTGTACTCTACAATTTTAGAGCTAAATTATTATAAAAATAATATGCTAAATAATTTAATTCGTATTGACATGTGCCATGCGATCTATGCATATTTACTTATTGAGATATTGGTCGGCCAGTTTAGAATAGGCTCATTTTCGCTTCCAATTGAAATATTAGATAATTTCCTATAAACGCGTTGCCACAGAAAATTTGGCTTTTTTCAAACTATTGAACAAACTAAAGACCTGGCAACTGATGTGACTGGCACCAATCAGCAAAGCAAATGGTCATGGCATTTAATCATTTGACTTAACCATGACCTCATTTATGACCAACAAATTTTTTGTTTTAATTTTTTTAAGAACTGAATTTTTGCGCCCATTTTGGAAGGCACAAAAAATAATCCAATATTATATCGGATATCCGACGGGGTATCAGATACTTTGGGATTGAGATTCTCAACCAGACCCAAACGTAAACATAATGAATCGGTATTACTGGAATATAACCCGGACTTATCGGGTTGGATTTCAAATCAATATTAAAGGATTTGATATTATTTCTGATTGAAAACCGACCGGATCGACACCTCAAGAGCCTATTCCAAGTGTTTCGAAACAACATGAGGTTTCATATGCTAGGGTTTTGAGAAGGAAATATGTCCGCAACGGAGTCTGTGGTCTCAAAGAGAACACTTATTTCAGTTAAATATGTCCAATCAAAATAGTTCCTCTATTCAACATGTATGGAAAAATTGTTTTCAGTTATTTCAAAAAAATTTGACAATAATCTTAAGTTCATCATGCGTGAAATAAGCCAATTCAATACCCAAGATTGCTTTCTGGTTAAAGATGGCCTACTTCACTTATGTTCGGGGTAAGTTTTCTATGAGTAGTTTAGTTGCCTTAACAGGAAGCCATTTACATATAAGACATCTCTTTCACAAATGTTTAGAAGTCTCAATTAGCGCTTGCTCTGGCCGATGAGGCCGGAATGCCGGAAATATGAATTTTTTACAAGTGAAAGAAGGCGGCAGAATGGTTTCAGCTTTCTACTCTAGAAAAACTCAAGCGAGGATTATCGAAGGAGTCCAAATTTTTTAAACCATACTCAAAAACCGATTTTGCTGCCATAAGAATTAAAATTTGCGAAATATCTGGTCCTGACGAATCTGTTATCATGTCATCCTATTACTTGTTTAATACTGACAAAAAGACATTTGCAATATGCTAACTAATAATTCAAACTCAACTTTCTAATTAAATGCTTGTTGGGTCACATGGAAATGGAGTCAGGAATTCAACAGACAAAACAATCAGGATGACGATGACAATGAATGAGCTTGGTGGCGATTTCGTATCCATTTAACATTATTAATGAATACTTTCACTTGTAACCCATTTATGACTTTTAATTTCTAAAATTAAAATGAGATTCACACAAAGTCACATTGACATTCACATTCACAAAGTGAATGCATCGGGATTCTGTGCGTTCTATCTGTTTTCTGTTGTTTAACTGTTATCCTTAAAGTTGCTACTGCATGAAGAGTTCTCATCACAGCTTAAGAGGAGACTACTTACTCCGTAACTTACTACTCAGCGGAAGGAATTTACTTCCTTCCTTGGCTTCTTCGTAGGTGGAGGGGATTACTTCCTCCCTTCGCTATTCCTTAGGAGGCGATTATTTATTCCCTTAGTTACTCCTTAGGAGGTGGAGATTACTTAATCCGTTCATTACACCTTAGCGGGTGGATATTACATACTCTTTTCGTTACTCCTTAGGAGGTGAAGATTACTAACTCTATTCGTTCCTCCTTAGAAGGTGGAGATTACTTATTCTCTCCGTTATTTTGTAGGAGAAAATTACTCCGTCTCTATGCTACTCCTTAAGAGAAGGAAATTATTTCCTCCGTCCCCTACTACTTGGGAGAATAAGATTACCTACTGCGTACACTACTCCTGATCTCCTCTTCGTCTTATTCCGGTGCTTTCCTCCGTTCCTGCTCTCCTTACCTATTTTCTTAGTTTTTTTTATTTTTTCTATTTTCCCCCTTTTCTCTTACTGCCATCCGGGACACTAGGATATGGAAAATTTTCCATGTCTGGTTTGAGGTCAGGCACAAATGCATTAAGGCCGAGTCGAGAAACCGTGAGCTGCAAAGTAATGTTGTACCACCCTCTGAACATTTTCGATGAAGCACAAAAGTATAAGCGAGTTACATTTTTCAAGTACCGATGCAGTTTGCAACTTGTCAATAAAACTCTGTAGAAGTACAGCGAAATATGTTCGTGGATTGAAAATCTAACATGCCTAAGAAGGTTGGCATTTATTCGTAAATTCTCGTAAATTCTAGCCTATGCATAAGAAGCAGCACAGCGAATATAATTGAAAGCTTTTATTGATTGAGACGGACAGGTTACCGTTAAAATGGCATTTCAACTTTACAAGCTTTAGAGAATGGATTTCGCGACACCGTTCACATACTCAAATCCAAAGTTTCTGATTTTGGCACGTCATAACGCATTCATAAACTATCGAAGCGACCATTTCAATGGACAGAAGTGTGCGCGAAAGATTATTGCTAAGCGTGCCGATTTAACGTAACGTATAAGATTCGGTTCTCAAGGCCTGAGCTGGATTAAAGCTCTTTCTAAATTTAATCTAGTATGCAACAAGTTTTGAAAACTAAATAAGAATATCATACTGGAATGTGTGGATAATGTCTTTGCATCATTGGTAACTGAGAACAGCATCTTTTTAAGGTTACGTCTTCTCGTAACCTGTGTATGCATTGTGATTATTTAACAATTACGCTCAATACGGCGGTGTATTTACAGCAATTAGATCGATACTTCATTCCTGAATCTAAAATATTTATTAAACGCATAACTAATTATCTCTCTTCTAGGCATAACTCTTCATGTAAATAAAATTATTTTTATACAATAATATAAATATATATTAATATTCACTAATACATGCTTGACACTAACATTTACTATTAATAGTAAGAATATTAAAGGAATATTTGATTGAGCCAAAAAGTTAATCAAGAAGGATATTTTGTTGATCCACAAGTCAATCAGGAAGGATATTAAATTGAGCCACAAGTTAATCAAGAAAAATATTTTGTTGATCCACAAGTCAATCAGGAAGGATATTTAGTTAAACCACAGGTTAATCAAGAAGGATATTTTGTTGATCCACAAGTCAATCAGGAAGGATATTTAGTTAAACCACAAGTCAATCAGAAAGGATATTTAATTGAGCCACAAGTTAATCAAGAAGGATATTTAGTTGATCCACAAGTCAATCAGGATGGATATATAGTTGAACCACCAGTCGACCAGGACATTAGGCGACCGGAAAGATTGAAATTGAACCGGAACTCTTGTGCACTCTTCCAATACGGTTTTAAAAAGTTTTGCACATACGCCCACCACTTATACCAGTGGGGAAATTCTTTAGAATACTTTGGTCAAGCGGAGTCCGTGTTTAAAATTGCAGTCGGCCAGTCACAAAAGAAACGGTGCTCTCATTGAGAAATAATGCAATGGCTGAAGGAAATGTCAGCGCAATCACACAAATATTTGACGATTTAGCAGCCATGCAGACTAAGTTTACGGAAAATCGAGAAAGATAGATACGGCACCTAAAACAGGTAAAGTAGCTCGCAGCAACAATGAGAAATCTGGTGGTAAACTAAAAGCCTGGGAACAGGTCGTCCACTCGACAATAAACTGATATTCACAATTTACAGCTGGCCACAACCACAGATTGAAGTTTACACCTAGGCGGACTGTCCGCGGATTATCGAACAATAGGTGAAATTTTGGCCCTAATTGGAGCCAAGATAAAAACTCAAAAAAAGTTGGCATAGACGAGTAATTCGATGAATTCGTTTGCCGATTGTGTGAACGAACTAATAAAAAGGTCGGGCATATATATTACAACTTTGACTTATGTACTGGTTTTAACTCGTAAATACAACCCCCAGCACTCAGGAACTTCCAGACCAATCTAATCCACCACTTGGAATTGGAAAAAAACAAATACCTAGCTGCAACCGATGAAGGAAATGGAACTGGAAACAATCGGAAAGAAACAAAATCGTAGGCCTTAACCTGGGATACAGCCCTACGGTGATATCATTACCATATCTTGCACCTCTGGTTGTTTTGATTGTAAGACGGAAGTATTTTATATTTAACATTATTTTCTGCCTTTCGTTACCGAATTATCGATAACTCAGAATTTGCCCCAAGTTCGTACTAAGTTGGATTCAATTCGACGCACGCCCGAACGCCTTACTTAAGTGTCACGCTACCTTCCGTTCAATTGACCTTTAATTTTTTCCAAATGGCACCTCGCCCGTGGTATCTGGGTACAACCTTGTTATGCGAACTTTGTTCCAATCCCCACCCTGCCACGGCCATTGATGATGTCCTACCCCCGGGATACAAAGCATTCCTCGCGAATGAATTTAAAAAACTTGAATTCATAACCCGCAAACGCCCTACCATACTTAATTGGTTATGCTTTGCCTGCTGTCATAATTACAAAAATCTCCCCTGTGTTCCCTGCCCTGGAATTACACCATTCGATTGGGATGATTTTCTTGACGACGACGACAATCTCAGCTCCTTCTTACGTCCAGTTTAACTGTATTCCGATATCATGCTACTTATTTCATGATTCCTGCAACATATGATCATCTGCAGCGGTTTGTCTACACTTCATCTTATAATCACGGCCAAGGTTACTGGATATTACACTGGCTTTACACGTATCTTTCATCCTTTATTATTATTATTTACATTTATCCATGCTATATTATTTGTTTTAACTCCAGTCATATAATTCTTGTTTTCACTTTCCCAGTACGCCCGTCTGGCTAGTACATATAAATTGGGGACCAATTTTTTGTTTGGTAGGGAAGTGTTAGCTTATGTTATTCGATTATAGTACATGTTATAGTAAGATGCAATTATTATGGGCATGGTGAGCGGGTATTTGGTTAGAATGTTTAATGAACATCAATACTCCAGTCCATGTTCGTACTGAAATCTAGAGATGATCTGGACTGATCATCCTGGTCTGGTTTATTCAATTACTGTCAATGGTTTATATAGTAACTTAATGTATGAATAAAGTATGCATGACTAATTAGAGTCAGCAAGTTAATTGGAATGAAGGATGTGACAAACATCTTATGTGTGGTCAATGCACATAATATAATTACGTAAGCTAACACTAACTTAAAGGATGTTGCTTACAATAACATCCTGACAGTAGTTACGTCAGACCTCATTCCACAAGGTCTCAAGATATCAGAAGTAATAACGACCAACCGTTTTCCGTATTTGATTGCAGCGCGAGGGAGAAGATGTGTATGGTTTGTAGATCATCGACGAAGCTAGAACCAGTCTTTTATATACAGCGCGCAATCTATTTAGTACCACTAACATAGTTCAGCGTGGGGCAATGTTACCAGGTATAGGTAGTCTAAATGAGTTGGAAATATATCAGTAACTAGTTCAAAGGCATAATTTGTTGTCACCAGATTTGATTAGAAGTGAAATTTAGAAACAATGTCTTAAATTCTCAAAACATGTAATTGACCTTCGTTCAAGAAGGCCACTGGCTGGCAAACACGTTTAGGTTATGGAGGACTGGACAATTTATTCGTCCGAACCTCTAGGGAGACACGGAATAGTTGTGGATATCGATGAGAGTAAGTTTGGAAAACGGAAGTACAACAGGCGCCACCGCTTGGAGGGACAGTGGGTCTTTGGAGGACTCGAAAAAGAATCTGGCAAAATCTTTCCGGTTCCCGTGGAGACTCGTGACGAAGTTACTCTTCTGGCTAGGATCAAGTAATGGATCAAACCAGGTACTTATTGTGCGTGCCGGGGCAGCTAGTTTATATTGGTGGAGGGGAACATCTGGTTCTGTTTTAGTTCAATTCTTTTTTAATTTTGTTTTGTTTCAGTCGATTTGTACATTTTCGTAGCTTACGATATTAAAATATATAACTGTATTCCGGTTTGAACTTACCTTATTTATTTCGATGGTAAGGGATTACAAAATTAATTAACTTTAACATTTTACCCTAGCTTAGATCATTGGAAGGTAAAAAAATTGAGCCACGTCGGAGCAACTTGAAAAATTAGAATGGCAGAATTCAAGATGACCGACTGTATTTTTACTAATATATTTCCGCGTGCTTAGGTCACCGTAAACAACCACCAAAAAAATTTCAGCCAGATCGGATTAACTTGAAAATCAAAATGGCTGAATCCAAAACGGACGACCGCCAAAAACTGTCTTCCTGCCAAAAACTCAGAATCATCAGGGAACCCCCTAGTTTGTACACAACAAATACTAAAGGAAAGTTGTTCCGCCAAGTATTACGCGCGTGAAAGAAATCAGATATTAGATATTTTTTGAATAAGTGTGCCTTGTCGTGCGGTTATATTTATCTTAAAAAGGGGACCGAACCGTAGCCTCAGTAGAAAAAATTAATGCTTACATGAGAAGCAATGGGTAATAATGTTATGAATTCCACATTGACATATAATTGCATTCAAGTCAAAATATTTTTAGACGATTGTTTACAACTTCCTAGTATCCCAGAGTTGCAGGACACAACTGAATTACACTTATTCGGTTGGCCTAACCACTGACAACTTAGACCACCAGCGAGATTCATTGATTTGAGAAGAAATTTCATTATGTAATACATACTATTTTGTTTGAAAAATTAATTAGGATTCGATCTTGACCCGTAGATGTTACAATTGATCAAAATATATCTCTAAATATCTATCTTTATAATAAAATAACAACTCTGAATATCGAAAATGGAGCACATATTTTTAGTTATGATAAGCTATCAGTTGTAGTTCAATAATAAGGATCAGACCTAACCCCACTTGTACACATTGTCTACTCTTGATATTGATAAAGTTATTGACCGTACATTTTTACTGTACGCATTGAATAATATTAAGTTCAATGCAATTGTCGTACCTGAAATTGATTTAAATATTTGGGCAAAACAATCGATTGCAATTTTACAAATAAGTCCGATAAAAATTTGCAATAAGAAAATGACCTTTGCCTTAATAATGGTGTTTGCAATTAAGTGGTAAAATATATTTATTATTGAAGTTGTTTGATAATGAAGATAGAGGAAAATGGAACATTCACTATGCATTATTATTGAATTCGTTTGACTCCTATTAATTCCTTGTGTTCACTCCTTCCCAGTACGCCCTTATGGTTAGTACTATTAAATTGTGGACCATTTTTTATTTAGTAGGGGGAAGTGTCAGCTTAGTTATTACGATACCTTCTTAAGTATTAAGGTCATTCACCGTCAGCATTTAGGATGTCCGCATCATTTAATTCGAATTCGTCAAAACTAATCATTACATACTTTACTCATTCATGGACAAGTATATTATTCCTAATTTTTGACAATTTTCACTGTATTTCCCGAAATCTAAACTGATTGCATTTGCTGGCTGTGTTGTGATTCGGTGGGGATGGGACTGAACTGGAAAGATGGTGAACGCAGAGTAACGACCGACAGGCATCGAGATTTCCAACTAGAGAATTCTAGGCGAAGGGTCAATTTAATGACCTAAAAAAGAAACGTAGGCGGAGGGACATACTATTCCAGATATTGCGTCGCATCGTGCGTTCTAAGTTATTACTGACAAGATTACTTACTTACAAGTTGTCAATTAGCACTTCTGGATTTATTTGTTAATAGACAAGGTGATGCATGGCTACACGCACTTGAAAGTTTGTTATATGCAAGAACGTGTGCATGAGTGTGATAATATTAAACTAATGGAATTCTGCAGTAGTGTCATATCAAAACTCACCCAAACTGAAGTTACTTACTGACCTCGTACGCAAATTAATGTGTGCAATTCCCCTCTTGAAATAATTGGCAGTTCTTTCTGCACAACCATCGATACTCTCTTTCAAAACGCATAAAGACAAATATTCAAGATCTATTGGTTTATGAAAACTTAATCGGAAAAAGTATCTCCAATTGTAACACAATGTAATCAATCCGATAAGATATATTATAAGTGATGTCGTATAATATAAGCAAATGTCCGAATGCCCACAACGGTGGGATTTCTGATTGTAAACACTTAATTGTAGTCTGATCGCTCGGAGTATAGCAGTATCACCGAAGCTATATTTCCATTTAAACAGTTCGAACTCTGACATTTTTATTTTTGTATTATATAGTCCACCAGAAGTCAGTGCTGGTGGTGACCCGTATGAAGGACCGTACCCACTACTTACATATTTGAGGATAGAAACACCTCAATAATTGTCATGACAAAATTCTAAAGAATCTTAAGAATTTCGGCCCAACAGTCAGTCAGTGCCGTGTCTTAATTTGTGTTAACTCTGAGTATTACGTTTAACGACTATCAAGATGTGGCATTCTGTGTACGTAATTTTTTAAATCCCAAATTATAAGAAAATCTGAAAATAATGTTTAAGAGTGCGCATACAGAGTACCAGTATCGGTGGGTTTTCTAGAATTAGAGGCAAACCTGGGTACGTCCAAACCAGATCTGGAATCTCCAATTCCAATAGATAATGTGAGTATGTAATTAACTAATTTTTTCTAAAAATAAATGTTCCGGAAACTGATACCACGAATTTTCAAGGCGAATTATCTAAAGATATCTGAGTGTGTGTACTTTTTGTGCAGGGAAGAATGAGGTTCGCTGAGCAGATTTTTGCAATTATTACGTCCTGTGCAGAGTGCTTCGTATTTTTTGCAACTTAACTCTATGGCCATAGTCTATAGCTATTTTGAACAGATAATTCAAAGATATTCATCTTGTTATATATAAATCCGGTCTTTACTAATTGGAAACGTGCTGCATCTATGTTGATCCAAATTCGTGCCAGATTACAGGTGTTTGAGTAGGAAGCTGGTTCAGTCTTGCATATCTGAAAACACATGAAGAGATTAGCCAGTGAATTAATATTGCATGAGAAATACGACATTTTTCTAAATCCATTCCATATTATTTATTAATTTTCACTATAAACGCATATCTTACATCTTTCTGAAGACATGATGTTGAGGGTTGTGGACAGTACAGGGTCTGAGTCAAATTGTTGAGCAGTCATGATGGGCTAGCATATTAATAATACTTTAGTACATTCACGTTCAAGATAATATAAAATATGTCCGCACAATCAACAAATCCTTACCAGTTTTGGAGCCCAGAGATGGAGCGAGATGACCGGTGGTCAAGATTGATAATGTCGGGACGGTCACATTTGTGATTCTCTTCAAAACCTAATTGTAACACAAATAAATATTAAAACAAGCAGAATGAACATTGGTGAACACATATGTTCATCAATTTAAATAGATAATAACTAAAAATTCGAAAAATGAATATGAATTATGAATGTTCTGAATTTCGTACCTAAGGATGGCCAGAATCTAATGAACAGATCTGTCGTTCTTTCAAAAGTTCCTTCTGGAGTACGTCTGTAACACAAAGAAAAGACAGGAGTCCATTGATTATTTATTTTTACGCATTTTACACAGTGTACATGTGACAACATTTTACGTGGTTCTCGTCTACATGTCAAGTTTATTCCTTGTGAGTCATTGTTTTTGAGAAAACTCACGGCTGCAGGTTCCTTCGCCTTTTAAGGAAAAAAACCAAGCCGAGAAATGAAATATGACGCATGTTCGGAGTGAGGGCAGGAGTCATGATTTGAATTACATGTGTAACCGCAGTCGTCGAGACAGTTTCAGTTTCCCTGAGCTTGTAATTTTTATTGTTATTCTTTTACAATGTGTTCGTAGTTTTTACTCTTGTATTTAACGGCCGGATGAATGGATGAAGGGTAAATAGCAAGAAGTAACAGAGACATAGGACTTTCCCAGTGCTGAGCTAAGGACACGCATTAAGCTTTCAAATAGGTTCCAATCAAGTTGTAGTCCAACATTTATTTCAAGCTGCTTTACTAGTTTTCTATTATAATATTAGGGGACCGACCTGGAAAGCTAGCCCATTCATATCTTTTGAGAACTGTCGTCAGTCGTACTCCCTTCGAATGTGAATTAATGTCTGTACTCTCGTAGCTGTTAAATTCCAAGTAATTCAAAAAATTTACCTTGAACGCATGACTCCTGGTCGTAGGTTTCCGGTGAGTTGCTAGCGGTTTAGAATTTCCAAAATTATGATAGCGTGGGATGAGAAGTTGACGGGTGATTAAGGTGATTCATCCCGGGAGCCGCTACTATAATTCCACAATTTTTATACAAATATGAATTTGATGACCATTGCTGGAAACTCCTCCCAAATCTTTCACTCCACGTTGTCCTAAGGTTAAACATATTAAAATCAGGAATCATGGACTGAGTCTGCCAAAGGCTCATAAGAAATTCGAATACGAATTTGAAATCATCTTTTACGGACCGCCATTTTAGTCCGAAGAATAAGGACTAAATAATACGTCAATTTTAAGTTCGTAAAATTAGTTCAGAACGGAAACTCATAGAAAATCAAATATTTCGAGAAAAAAAACTGTACAATTCTCACAGTACGGTTCCTTATGAAAGATCCTGCAATAATCTTAGTACACTTTTGTATAGTCCAATATCAGCAGAAAGTGAAATGCACAGTGTGGACATTATCTTAAATATAATTTTTATAATTTGTTTATTTCAAAAAATATCAACGTTTTTGAATTTCTATATTTGTTTTTGAAAATCAAATAAATCTGTACTTGAAACATGTGACAGAAATGTTTAACTTGTCCCGGCCAGCTGGCCAGGACAAGTATATTGCGAAGAATGATGTGGAAGTGAACAAGGGAGGTCCGTTTTGTCAGATCATAGAGCTACAGGGAATGCCAGAATAAATGGACGCATTCATAAAATAAGTAGTGTCGCTCCTGTTAAAATTGAATAACATATTTCTGAAGTTAAGTGAAGTCATAATCCTCAGATTACAGAGGTATCATACGAGTCGACTTTTAAAAGTTCAACGTCACGCCAATTTCTTACACCACAAATCCAGCCATCACTAATACTAACTAGCAATTATGATTTGAAAATCTCATAATTTGGATAATATTGACTAGATTTTCAAAAAAAAATATTTTTATGGATATTTCAAAATTACTTGTTTTTTTTACAATTTTGACATTTTGCGATTAGTGCAAGGTGTTCTCGACATTACGGCCTTTGCACTCCCATAGCCTAAATCGGAACACTTTTCACTTTGTTTTTAACCATCCACTGTGTTTTTCGAAATTGCCATAATATTATTATTATATTTTCAAAATTGCTTTCTAACTTTATGAAATCTTGATATCAATTTTAAAATATATTCTTGACAATTTAAAGAAAATTAAAAACAAGGGCCCATGCTAACAGCGTTATTAGGCTGTCTTGGAGTGCAGAATTATAAGCCGTTATATCAAGATTATCATTCGGTAATCAAAAATGTACAGTTGTAAAAAACAAGTCCTTTCGAAATATCCATGAAAATGTTTTTTTGGAAAGTCTAGACAATATTTTGGAAATTATGAATTTTTGAAACCAGGTAGAATCATTTGGAACACCCTGTAGTTGTGCCAAACCAAACTTCCACGTACCAGTCTGTATATTAATACGAGGGCTAGGGAGGGATTTATGATTCTGCAGTACGTAGTGCGTCCTCTGGTTCCAGTCTTCCCCTTTAACGTAAGTAAAGCTACAAACATTCCCTTTAGATGGAGTTAATCCTCATATTATTAAAAAAAAATTATTGTGAGTAACTCCGATCTTTAAATTGTGAACATGAATGTGTATACAAGAATTTACAAAAATAAATATTTTTGGATTGACATCGGAGTACTCACAACCGTTAAATCCATGAATCATGAGAGAAATTTGTTGGTTTACTCCAATCTAAGTTCTCATAATCGGTACTTACTACTTACACACAGAGAGTTGAAATGAGTGAATTTATTTTTAAACAAAATAGTAATAGTAATAATAGTACATATAATAATGACCCAATAAAAAAACAATAATAAACCTCGGCTTCATGGATTTTCAGACCAACGTTTTATGATTTCACTGTCAAGCAAAAATTTAGTCAACATGGATTTAATCAATGTATTACGAATTTAAACTAGTAACGATGTTAAGTTGAGTACGAGAGAATTCCAGATACAAAAGGAAAGTATACGTCCATTTTGAGCTGATTTGAAGACATTTTAACTTGACTGTAAAGGAAATCTTTGTAACCACGTCAAACATCTAACAAGCTATCATACGTCTTTTCGGGAGCGCCCTGTATATACAGGGCGTTTCATATCTCTTAGACTATTTTAAAATTGGCGCGTCGCAACCTCACTTAAATATTTGTAGACGTCAGTGCAAAATAATGTGTTAAAAAAATACGAAAAAAATTAATTTTAAAATTTCTCAAAATAAATAAATGTCGAAGTCTAAAAATCTTAAAATTTAAAAAAAATCAATATTTAGAAAACAGATTTCCAAACCTGTCATAAAATGAATTTGGATTTCTTTTTCAATGTTGAATTTAATTTTTTTAATTTTTTGTTCTAAATTTTGAATTTTTTTTAAATTTTAAGATTTTTAGATATTGAATTTAATTTATTTTGAGAAATTTTTAACTTATGTTTTTTCGGATTATTTTAACATTTTTTTGCACTGACGTCAACAAATATTTAAGTGAGGTTGAGACGCGCCAATTTCGAAGTACATAGTCTAAGAGATATGTATGAAACGACCTGTACATAGGTTGTTTTGATCCGTTGTACTTATATCCATGCAAGTACGGGTACTGTGCCTGGAAAATAACCTCTCTAAAATTAAAATCCGGTAGTGCGGGCTCTGATGATGGGCATTCAAATGAAATCAACATTAAATGACCCTTTGGAACGGATTTTATAAACAGTTATTAAGCACTTTCTAAAAAATTCTAGAAAATCGCCAGTTTAGCTATGTTTTTACGCTTCTAATTGGTACCGTTCTGATGGATTAGTTTGAAGAATACTATGATACTATTAATACTGTGAATAATAATTAATGAATATACGCTTTGGTCCATCAATTAATTCATTATTAGGTAAATATTATAACACGATTGGCCTCATATTGAGCAAAATACATAAAATTGCAGAAAATATGAGCATTTACACATTTCAACAGCATTTTGATAAATCGCATCTATTTCTCAAAAAATTCGGATCGTAAAATCAATTGCTGTCGGAAGTACCCGGTATTTCCGTGCTAACATTTTGAGAATGTTTTCACTTTACTCATGGAAACAGGAGTACAATACTTCGTAAACTAAATCGTCATTATATTTACGTTTAGTACAAGGGTCCTATATTACGAAGTTCATAAATGACAAATTAATTTTTCCGGTGTGTATAAAGTATGAATAACCAGACGCAATGCCCATTTGAAAATGGGCTGGGAAAGGTCACAACTAAGGCGTAATACCACTTGCTCCTCCTTACCACC
>JAQFYE010003231.1:0-15854 GCA_034694305.1 Protaphorura glebata
TCTCACGTAGTGAGAAAAGACGTGAGCTCAAATACAGGAAACACATTTAGTTAATTTTGGGATCCGTCAGACTTGGCTAAGACCAAGATCTGAGGTCAAAGACTGGAATTCCAAAGTATAGACACATGACATTACGTATAATTGTGATGGGATTATCGGCACTGACTGTGCATATGATCATCGGAGTAGGTCACCCTAGTTATGGGGGAAAAGTCAGTGCAGGAGACATATTTAAAAGCAGTTACCCAAACCTCCTCGGATTATTGTATCCAAACCCCATCATAGATCATATAATTCACCGAATAAAACTTTAATAAATTATTGTTATACTTTTTATTATTGCAGAAAATAATCACTGATCTTCAAACGGGAGACTCGAAATCCATTCTGTTAGATCAAGACATGGACGACTGAACAACGAATGTCTCTCAAATACGTGGAATGGAGATCCAAATCAAATCAGCTCCAAATTGAATGATAGAGAACCTTCCAAACGAATCTGTTTTAATTGTACTTGTGTCCTGTGTATTATTTATTATGTGCAACTCAATTGCCTATATGTACCTAAATTAGCCAAATCTTAAGTTAGAAAATGCAAAATTTTGTTTCTCATATTGTCACGCTAAACGAATTAATAGTTAAAGATAAACATCTTTGATGACAAAAATATATATAGTTAATAACAAATTCATCAGCTCCGTTGTAAATAAAATGTGTTGTATTTACAATAATTGACTATTATATATAATATGCCTGCGGCTACATGAATTAAAAGCGAGATAATTAAGCGATACAGTTGAATCTCAATATAGCGAACCAAAATTCGTTACATTACGCCAAGGGGTGACTTTATATTAACGCTTATTCAGAGATATTTTTTGGTACGCTGAATGGAAAGTTCGACATTTGAAGATTCGCTAAATTGAAATCCAAATTGTAGATTCTACTATTTCTACTGTAACGTGAATAAACGGTGTGCAAGGTTTTTGTGACGGTGAATAAAAAGGTTTCTCGGAATCAATTGTTATATTGAAATCTGGGTTCATTGATTACATGCTATACAAAACAAAATATCACTAAGCAATAGCTAGCTAATTTCTTTTATTACGGTCAAGAATTTCAGTTCGCACTATTTTCAACATTCGGACCCGGCTTTGAGCCATCAGAAGAAACAAAGGACAGAATATATACACAGAAAGCTTAACTAATGAATAAATTGTAAATAGAATAGAAGTTATTTTTTGCCAGGCGTAGCTGAAAAATCACTTAAGGCGCAGAGACGGCCGTTTTGACCAAACTTTTGCGTTGTCGGAGGAACGGCGAAAGTTTGGCCAAAACTTTACATTGACCCATATGAACGGTCAAATGTCAACAACCGAAAAACAAATTGTGAAATACATGGGAGACAAGGGGAAAGTGCAGAATTTTTTTTCGGCAGCCAAAATATAGAATTCGGAACAAAATTTTGACTAGCGGTGGCCATTATTCTCTAGGCGGTTAGTTCACAAAGGGCAACTTTTTGAAATTTTGAAAAAATTCAAACGTTGAGCATTTTAAAATCTCACTTGAATTTTTTCACTAATGCAACTACTTGAGAATTTCCATTTTCAAAAAAAATTAATATTGTTTTTTTCGGCCATATATTTGACAGTTTTTAAAAAAGTTGACCTCAGGATTTGGTTGAGGTGTCCAAAACACCAATCACCATCACTCTGTGGTTTTCACTTCTCCAGAAATTGGCTGCCAAAGAAGTAAAAAAAACTCAACACTCTTTCTTAAAAAGTCGAAGAAGATTGTTACCAGTGGTTCTACAAATATTGATATTGACATGAATAGGATGTTAAATACTTGTAACTTGTAAGTTGAAAACGTTGAATGAGAGAAGGAATTTACAATATTGTAAATTTATACTGAAATACAATGATGACCCTTTGTTTAAAAATTGGTTTAAATTTTCATCACGAGATTCTAAATTAAGGCCACTAATATGTGTCCACAACATGAATACCTAATGTCAATTTTGAAAAATATTTGTGGTTTAGAGCTTATATAATGTGAAATTCCTTACCTAGGAATATTGACTTAAATGACAAATCATTTGATCCTAAAATGGTATTAATTACGAATTCCATAATTAAGAAAGATAAAATTGTGAGATACATAGTGTAAGTAAATTTAATCAAAATAAATAAATTATTATGGTGTCGCTGATGGGAGAGCAGCATATACAGGTTTAGTTTATAGTCACATGATTGTATTCTTTTCCTTTGTTGAATTGGTTGACACTTGAATAAAGCAAAATCTAAATCACGTTAAATTGAGAATTTCGTACATACACATGAGTTATAATTGCATCAATACACAAATACACAAAGGATTAAATTAAGTGAAAAGCACACTGTTCTTACATAATTAATTACAAGTTCAAAGTCATCAATTATTTCCAAACAGAATGGACAACTATCCGCTTGAATTCAAACAAGCATGCTTTAGATTACTTTCCAGTCTTATTCTCTTATTCCACTCAAACGTAGCAAGAAGTGTGTACAAAATGATTTGAACAATCAATTGGTTGGAATTTTTTTGATCCGTACACCGCACGGGCTAGGTTAGCACCGGGATATTCTGCCTGCCGAATACCGGATATTTGTTATTCGTCTTTTTCAGATTGCCACCGAATATTATACAGTATTCGGCCAAGTATTAACCCGAATATTCGGTATCAACAGGAATTCGGCTAATTTTTGGCTGAATAACGGATATCAGTCCACTGACGGATATTCGGTGCAATCCTAATTACGACGATGGCCGAGACACAGGCCGGTGTCCTTTCGGTTGAATAAAATCACGACTGTCATAAGAAGTTGAAATTCTGTACTCTTGGTTGAATAGATCGTAAAATGTCACTAGTAACCGCTTAGACAACTCACGACTCCTTGATTTCTCCTTTAGAGTTTAATTTTTCTTAGAATTGTCTATGCTACGCCGAGCATTCTGGAAACCGATAATTGAAATATGTTTGCTCAAAAATTTGATCTCAACCTAATCGCCTAATCTCGTGATTTCTGCAAGCCCTTGGTGCTCCTGCAATACTCCGCTGATGAATCAAAATGTGACCTCGGTCCGTCGTAATAAAGTCGTAAGGGGTCATTACGTGATGGACTTTTGGTTCTACCAAACAATAATATTTGGGGGAAACTATACTTTGTAGACATGAACTTATTTTTGACGTCTTCGAGAAGGAGCAAAGTCATCGCATAGCACAATTGAAATAGTACGGACACACATAGAGTCGAGTGTTGTTGTTGTCCAGAAAAGTCAAAGAGCGCGGTATTTGTAAAATTCAATTCCCCATGCCATACAGATTCTGATCACATACATTCAATTCAATTCACAGTTCAAAGTTTCACAGAGACACAATTAAATTCTCACTGACAAATTAATCAGTGACTACGTAATAAATATCTGAAATTAACCATTCCATCATCAGTTGAACAGTTGAAAATGGGAACTCGTATTTTTGGGTCCATTTTTAGGAAGAAAGCTTCAGCCGTAGCTCAGAGTCAATATTCCACAGATAGACCCCGTCGCCGGATTCTGCTCTTTTGCGGTAAGTGGAAAGTATCACTGAAAAATTCACGGATTAATTAAGTCTGTCGTAGTCGTAGTTAGTATAGTATGGTAGCCCTTCCCATTCCGCTAAGGTGGATTCGATCCCGGCATCCCGGACTGACAGTTCATGGCTCTTTACATAAATGTTTTTCTCTACTGTTGGAGTTTTCATACTACTAGGGGTACCATCCCTAGGGTAAATGAAAATAACGTTAACCGTATGAAAAACGTACACCATGGTATTGCTCCACGCCTTATACACGGCGAATGTCAATTTTTTTTTGCGTATTTTTGTTTTTGTAATATACTTTAAGATTGCTTTTTGGTCTTCACCTCCGCTTCCAATGGTAATTCATAAGCAAGCATAATAGTTACAAAAATAACATTATCAGCAATTGAATTTAAGGAAGCAGCAGATTTTTGAAAATACCTGTCAAGCGCGTCCGATTTGATATGCAAAATAGTTTGTGTCTAAATAATTCGATTCTATTAAACTACAAGATTGAATTCAATTAATTAATACTCAGATTATGTATATCTTGGTTAAATGTCATTAGTTTGAATTTTGATTTTACTCGTTACGTTTGACGTTAGAAGTACCATGACATGAACTATTAAATTAAAAGATCACGATTCTCATCTCACGGAATAGCGACATATCAATCAAAAGTGCACTGTTGGTCAAGTCGTCTAAATGTATCCCACTTTTATTTAATTTATTATTAATTCATTTCATTAATTATTATTATTTGATTTACCTTTCTTCATCGTTTCATGTGCCTTACTGAGTTGTACATGTATAAGTAGTCCTAGTTAATTAATTAATTAATTGAATTGTGTCTGAAATGCAAATCATTGAAGGTAATATGAATATGCAAGGATCAAATGTCACAAGGATAATTTATTCAAGCATCAATTTTGGTGTCGTGGATAATTATTATTATGCGAAATGTAAAATAGTCCGCATTATATTTTAATTTTGCTTCCCTCCGATTCAACTTTGAGCAGGACTTTTTAAATTGAGGAGTTCCATTTTTCAGCTTCGCTGGTCGATATATGAAGTATATTTACAAAATGAATATAATTCAGGTGAGCAGGTTTAGAGTGCAAAATTAAAATGAAACATTATTTAAATATAATTATACTATACTAACTACAATTCGAGTACAGTATAGTTTACTTTTTTAGATACAGTATAATCACTGCCTCCTCTGTTGCTTTGCTAAGATACGTACGTGCGATCCCTCGAGTTGAAAGGGTATGTTCCTACTGTTAAAGGGATTTTTAACACTTCCTTCCTTCCAGACTGGTGATGCCTTTCGTAGGCCAAATGGACCTAACCAATTTTGACAGTACTTTTAGGATATCTGAAATCTGATCTTACACTCACTATTCCATAATTATTATTACAGGAGTGAAGTGACATATTTTGTAGTCGGATTTAAGCGCAACGTGCTCGCAATTTAACAGAGATCAGGAACAAGTGTCTCTTCGGTTCAGGAAGATTTGAGGGGGTGACAAAAAAGTCAGTACAATTTCATTTCGTGAACAAGGGACAATAATCGCCTGTGTAAAATTTAAAACCTTAATTCTTAAACATTGTAACTCAATTCTGGAGACCTGTATTGTATGATGTTCTGTATTGTATCATTCTGAAATATTTCACATATTTCTGGCGATGAACCGAAAAGAAAACACGCCTACTAAGAAAGAAATTATCATGTGCATTAACTAGGAGCCAAACTGATACACAATTCATCCTTAGTCCATGATATTGAAAAGTGAAACCAATTTTTTGGGACGTCACTGGTTGACCTGTAGATTTGATTTGATAGACATACACCCCTCCCTTGGCGTTTGAAACCCCGAGGTTTCACATATCACGTCCTACGAGTATTCCCATAGTCATGGACAGGAAGATTTTATTAACGTTTTATAAATGTTACACTGGAAGCTTTCCTTGTAAACTAATCAATGTAATTGTTTAAGTATTTCCTTCATCACTGCATGACTGCATCTTGTCTGAGTCTGGCGACAAATGATAAGTCCAAAAGTCATTCCACGTGGCGAAGGAATTCTTCATTTCTTCCAACACAGAGAAAACATGTTGATTCTATAAGACTAACTAATATTATTTTGTATCGCACCGTTCATTCACCTAGTACACAGTGTAGCTAAAATTGTGCAGTGCGTATCCGTATGTAGGTTTCTTGATATGAACGAGTCAGCCGATTTGATTGGATGACGATGAATAACAAATTAAATTTAAGACTGACCAGGCTTCCCAAAGTCCATGGAAAATCGAGTTAATTAATTTGTGTGTGATATCAAATCAGTAAGTGTAGGGGGTGTTTATTTATTTTCTTATAATTCTATCTATACTGAAAGAATTCATACAGAATCTAGACTGAATAGTGTTTGCACCTGAACCTTAGATTGAATCTGGATGTTAATGCATTACCGCACAATTAGAGAATATTTTGAGTGTTACGTGCACTCACAATACACGGAAATGATCTATTTCATATTATACATTCTCTAAATGAGGACATATGGTGTCTCGTCGTGGATCAATAATTAAAATTACCATAACATTTTAAATGTTAAAGTTACCCCTCTCTGAAAAAAATTTGCAGACGTCGTATTTGTGTATGTAAGTAAAAGTTTAGATAAAAAATGAGGTGACAGTAATTTAATTGGTCACTCCGTGATTTAGTTAACTAATTATGAATGTCAGTGTCAGACGATGTTTTCTGCATCCTGGTTCTGGCTAATTCTAATTGAAACGAAATGGAAAGGTCAAGGCTACAAATGTCATGTCATTTATGCATTCGTGTTAATTCTAACGGATTATGATATTGTCTTCAATATTTACATTTATAGGACAGTCATGTAGGCTTTGACAACTATTTCCGTAAGGCGGCTTACAACAGGAAGGAAGTTATTGTAGTTTCCGGTTGACGAGAACAGAGACAGATAACTGTCCTAGAGTTGGATGCAATTTGAAGAATGAGTTGAATTTATTGAGGTCTTGGGTCTAATGCAGTTGTGTTACAAGCTTGAATCATTTGGTCTATGCACTGACGAATAGATGCTTTAGCTAAGTTTCCAACGAGATCAGATATTTTGCATGGGTATGTAGGATACATTATCCGGTTTATCTGGATTACGTAATTACATATGATTCTGAAATTCAAGTATCCCGTTGGATCTTTGTCCAAATTACATATTTGACATTTATTCGATTTATTGATTTTTATTGATCTTGTCTTATATCTGAAAAGTTGTCTCTGGAGGTTATCACACATCTTTTGATTAATATCTGACAATATCATTGGTTTAACTCTAAAATCGGCGGGTGGTGAAAAATCTGATCTTTTATAGGAATATTTTTTTAGTAATACAGACTTTCCAATTTCTTGGAAAGATGATATGGGTAGGGTCTGAAGGGAGTCTGACCTATGTTTAGCATAAATCAAAACAAAAAACAAATTCTGGTCAAAAGGAGAGTAAGATAAGTTTAATGAGGTCAAATAGAAATGATGTCGTCATTAACGTCGTCAATGCAATGAAAGCAAAGTTCAGAGTCCTTCTTCATTGTACTCTATTTGTGAATCTAAGATGTCATTGAAATGACTCATTAAATGGATTTTTAATTTACAGGATATACAGAGCTCTTCATAACTTCATATATCTAGTCGTAGTGCTTAAATCCTTAGAAAGTGTGATATACATTTGAACATTTAAGTTCTAACCGTTTAATTTTTTTTTAACCAAAATATTTATTATTCAGTCTCCGTTTTCCATCGAAAATTGCCCATATAGACACAGAATACAAATTAAATTTTGTTATAGAACTGTTCCAACAAACGAACCTCCTCTCCAACACAATACATAAATATTAATATTGCCACCCGGTGTATTGGCAAAACTAATACATGTCGTATGGATTCCGCATTAAATTCTTTACAAAATTCATGTAGAAATTTCTCCTTGGACCCCCCAGGTTTGGCTGCGGAAGGCATTGACGGCCACTAGTTATAAACCACCCTGTACATTAATAATCTTAGGCCAGGGCAGGGTAAACCAACTTTAACCTAGTTCGTATAGTTGGTTTTTTCCTGATTGTATTCATTTAGTACTATTCCATTCAACGGTCTTCGAGTTAAAGTGGATTAAATATGATAATTTGCATTTGTAATTGTAATTAATTAAAAATATCATTCTAGTCACACTTCCTCGGTAAAAAGTGTTTGTTGGATTCTTGGGAGACTGATAATTTATTGTTTAAGGTCAATTTGTCTGATAATCATTTATCCAAATTCGCAACTTTATTTATATTTTAAAAATATGACAGTCATACGAGGTAAGATCTATAGGAAAGTAGGCAATTAAAATTATACTGTTCGCGTGAACTAAATCCGATTAAATTCATTAAATACCACGAAAATTTTCCCTAAACGTGTATCGGATTATGTGTGCCGTGCAAGGTTAATGACTGAGTAGCTCGGCAAATTCCATTCTAAATAAAAAGAAAAAAAACTAGCTAAATGTAGTTTTAATGGGAGTCAGCCAGTGACAGGACAGGACAAGGTCTTGAGAGAATACAAAAATGAATGAAGAAAAAATTGAAGTGTGTTATGTTATGATTATGTATAAATTGGAATTAATAACAAATGTCGAATGAGGGGTTATGGAATAGGATGGGATTGGTCAATTAAATTTTCATTCTATTGAAGAAAAAGTGTTAGGTCCGGATGATGGGGGATCGTTCTTGTTCGTAGTAGTTGTAGGAGGTCCACTACAAACTACAATGTATGTCTAATATAAAGTCAAACGGTTATAAAAAGAGTTAAATAATTAGAATTTCCTTTCATAATTGCGAATTCCTTGAATGGAGCAACTGGTGGTCTCATATTTTGAGATCCTCTACTGTTGCTAGTTGTTTCAAGTTTTGAGGAATTTGTATGACAGCCTAAGAAAAAAAGACGTCGAGTAAGCTGGAAAATATTGATAAGATTAAGAAGCCAACAAGTACAGGACTCCGAAGAAGACGATTTATTAACATTAACAAATTGACAACTCAGCTCAATAGTACCACGTTCAGTTTTAGGAAAAATTGTTTTTTTTTTAAATATCCATATACTATGAGCCGTCATTCACTTTCTGATGACGAAGTAGTTCGTCATCCCCGGACAATTTTGAGACGAAAGCACAGACGAAGTTGTAGCGGGGCTGTGGGTCCAAATAATCGTGGCCCACTTCCAAAGAACCGTGCCCAGTACTTATTCTCCATATGGGTCAAGATGATGATGTTCTCATTCGCCGTTCATGTGTTCCATTTATTGAGTCTCAAGTGTACTGTCCTCGTTGAAGTTCCAAGGAAAGAACTCCTCAGAGTACCTCATAGGCTTCTTTGTACTCTGAAGGCCTCCAGGAATTATTTCCTCGTCAGACTTGACAGACTCATTACCCTCAGGAAGGAATTGGGCGTCTGGGGCCCTCATCTTTATTTTGAGGGTATACAGACTTAAAATTACCACAAGCGAAAGTTCATAAGAATATGTTTGATTAAGGTCAGGAGTGACCTTAGGTCGAAAGCTAGTCAATTTGCTTTTCGTCGGGAGTTTGAATGACTCTGTATGAGCCTGTGAGATGCTGTCTTCTGATTAGCAGTAGTGACATGTACCACGGAGATTTTTCTTCAGTATTAGAGGATTTTTTATGTAATGGCAACAGAATTTTTGCGCCTGTTTCGTTAGAATATTTCAGTTTTAACGGTGCTATTTCTGAGTATGCTGTTTATGTTTCCGTCGTTTCAGAAGGATGGAATTTGTTGTGTCCGTTTTTTTTACTGCGGAGTTTTATTGGTATTCCTTCCTTGAATGCCATGAATTTTTCTGATGTATTTTATATAATTGCTCAGTTTTTGTGCTAAAATACATTGGTTTTGAAATTGATCGAATTCTGTGTATTTTTCGTGAACGATTGAGTTCTCTGATATTTGTTATATTGCTCAGGATTAATCTCTAAAATAATCCATTTGACTGAACATGTCAATGACATGTTGAAATGTAAAATTTTCCACGACTTTTTTGTTGTTCAAGATTTTGTAAATAATTAGCGATACTTTTTCTTTCTTTTTTGTTTACATGTTTTTCTTTTGTGCGTGAAAAAATTATAAGTCTTCGTCTGTGTTGAAAGGGGTTACTCGAGAAATGAGTCATGTTTTCCTTTTTGCGTTCAGTCTGTTGTTTATTTAACATTTTAATCTTATCTGAACGTTCAGAAGAGAGTTATACTTCTAAAGAGAGAAAGGTTTCAATGCTATGTTATGATTGTGATTTAAAACGAAGAAACGATGTTTAAGAAACTTCGTGGTATAGTTTAGCATTACTCATTAATAATTACGCAAATAATTTTCTATAGTAAAATTATATGACGTAATTATAATTTAAACCTTCTTTTCTTTTATCCAAAGAACCTTGGAGCCGCTGGAAACGTCAGACTGGGACTGGAACGTTTAGCAATGCTCAACAAGACCGTCAATTCAATTCTTCTATTCCAAACCAACAATGGAGATCTGCGGGTTTCACTTTTCCTGGATTAAAGTATTTTCGTACTCTCAAATGGACTCCGATCCCAATTTCACTCGGATTTGCACTTTTGGCATATCAACATTACAAACGAGTTGTTCGTCGGGGTCAGGGAGGTCAATCTGTGATTCTCGAAGAGAATATCAGTAAAGATTGGGAGGTAAGGTTTTCCAGATTCCATTTTATTAATTCATGGTGGAAGACTAAATTCCTCCAACTTTTATATTCAGATTACTTGTTACCGCATGATGCCTTGGAAGTCTTTGTCCAAAGCTTGGGGGTGGGTCAACAATGTTTATCTTCCGGTGTTTACTCGAGAGTTTCTCATCAATATGTAAGTTATCGGTTTTATTGTCGAGTTATCGCTAATAGTTTTATCAAATATACTTGTAACAATTTATTGAAGCACTTTATTGTAACATTCATACCGGTTCAAAAGCCAGTCCCTGAACTACATAATACAGTATTTATGTCCTGAGAAATATTACGTCTAATTAGGCAGTAAATGAAATTTAAATATTTCAACCACGCCCTGCCAAAAGTACCCTACTGAAACATAACGCAAATGATAATGTTTAGCTAGAGAAATCAGCAAACAATTTAACTTTTCTCCGAAACCTTCATTTAGTTCATTTTCTTAACGAGGGACCAGAGCATTTGAAATTATCTCCCTGAACGTTTTTGAACCGGTCTGTGTGTTTACATGAACGTCTTTGAAAGCCTCTTCCTATTAAGTAAATTAACTCGTTCAAATTCTATTTATTTAACAGGTATGTTAAAGCATTTAACTGTGATATATCGGAAGCTGTCCAACCCGACCTGAGCTCGTATAGTAATTTGGGCGAGTTCTTCCGTCGACCATTAAAAACTGGAGTAAGGCCAGTAGATCAAATGAGTCCTCTAGTAAGTTCATTAACATTAATTTTGAACCATATTTGGCGAAATCATGGAATGCAAGACAACTCAGTTTCTTTAACTTTTATCTGTTTACTTTTAACGAAACATTTTTTTGTGTAAAAATTATGGAGCATAAAGCAACAATTCCTGATACACTCTCCGGCTAACATTTTATTTAATTAGCTCATATTTCAATTAACGCATTAATATTTTGAATATAAAATCTGCAATTCCAGGTCTCACCCGCCGATGGAACAGTTCTGCACTTCGGGAGTGTTGACTGTGGAAAAATTGAGCAAGTCAAAGGTGTTACTTATTCTCTTCCTGCTTTCCTTGGACCTCAGACTTGGGACACTCCTGGTTCCAATGATGGTGCTCTGAAATACTCACCTACTGTAGAAGTCAACAATGAATTGAAAATGAATGAGGAAGAATTTTGCAATCGTATGTTGAAACAAAAACTTGGGACTGTACTCCAATATTGTGTGATTTATCTGGCTCCCGGTGATTATCACCATTTTCATTCTCCAGCTGAATGGGATATTAGTTTTCGTCGTCATTTTGGTGGTAAGACAAGAATTGTCTTGAAACTTCGTGCCTTGTTTCTTTTAAAAAAAATGCGTTTTTTAAGTATAATAAGATTTTAATTGTTTTCAAAGGTGAGCTCTTGAGTGTTAATCCTAAAATTGCTCAATGGATTGCTGGACTTTTCAGCTTGAATGAACGAGCAATTTACGTTGGGAAATGGAAGCATGGATTTTTTTCAATGACGGCTGTTGGAGCTACAAACGTCGGATCCATTTCGGTTTATGAAGATCAAGTAAGTTAGCAAGACTAAAAATAACCAAAGAAATCATTTTAAACTTTTAACTCGTACCAAATGTGGTGTTGTAAGTTTTCAAAAAATAGTAATAGAGTACTAGTCAGTAATATGTGCCCAGGGCACTTCATGTAATCTCTTCAATTGGTTTTGGAATCGGTCAGATTCTCTAATGATAAGTGTAGTTTTTGACTAATTTTGAAAATTGTCATCCTCGAATTTTTTTTCTGGAATTGTACTTAATCATTTTATTCGTAAAAATCTAATTGGAATAATCGAAATGGAAGCTCTAATAAACCTTTCTTCTAATTTTACCAGGATCTTCAAACTAACACCCGCCGTGTAAAGAAGAATACCTATCAGGACAAATGGTTTGAGAAGAATATTCACTGCGAAAAAGGAGAAGATATTGGAGAATTTAATTTGGGGTCTACTATTGTTCTACTCTTTGAAGCTCCACCCTCATTTGAATTCAATCTCCAGCCTGGACAAAAAGTTAAAGTCGGACAATCTATAACTGGAAAGAAAACTGAACAGAGTGCCAAATCGCAAATTGATAATCAACAAATTAACAGAACTGAAACCACCACATCTACTATACTAGTGAATTGAGATCATTTATTGAATTAATGCATGCTGTCAAATGTATATATGACACGAGAAAGTATTTTCACTCATTTGGTATGAAACAAATAAAATTGCTCCTAAAATGGAATCATGGCGTTTTGAGTTTGATTTATATTGTTGTGATGATTATTGATTTGGTTGGGAGGAATTTCACTTCATCTTCTCCTTCTGTTTGTTCTTCATCTCTTCATGTTTGGGATCCAAAAGATCACGACTCAACTCCTTGATGTCGATATTCATTCGAATCATCGCAGCCTGTTGGATAATTTAAAAAACGACGAATATAATTAAACCGTTTATTATACTCAATTACAATACATTCCCTTCAATAATAATTTTTGTATTATTAATACCTTAAGGCAAATATTGTATGCTTTGAACAGTTCATCACAGACACTGAGGTCGCGGTCGCCCTTCAAGAATTTCTCGCTAAACCAAGTATTGAAACAATCGTCATACTTGATTTTCAAGGGGGTGCATTCCTCGCTCAAACTTCCAATCTAATTATAAAAGTTAAAATAAAAACGATCAAGTTTAGTTAAAAATTGTGGAAATATAAGGAACCATTCGTTACATCATGTAAAAATCAAAGTAAAAAAAAGTCATGCATAAACATAAATAAAAAATGGAATAAAAATTAAACGTACTGGCTTGAGCTCTTCCTCTCCAGTAGCGGTGGTTCCATTGCTTGCCTTGCTGGGCCCAGCCTTGTCCTTAGTTCCAGACATTTTTTGTGAGTTCACTTGGTCACCTGAAATATTTTTGAAAATGGAAAATGATGAAATAACTAATCAGTAGTAGGAACTTGAATGATTTTTTTGCGTGCCGGGAAATATTATAATTTCCTATTTCAATTCCGGCACTTTTAGTTTTTGGTCACAGATTTTAGTCCACAATGCCATGCAAGACCCAAGGAATGGCTCACCTTACCCCAGACCCAGAGTCATCGGGATTTGCGTTACGGCTTGTACTTTGTAAGTATTGGAGGTCATTCAACCTGTGGCTTGGACTTTGACTCCAACATTTTTCTGTGTCGCGTCCCCGTCGTCTTTTCTTTCTGCCTTTTCCATCCATGACTTTCCTAAAATGGGAAATAACTGAACAAATGAAACTTTTCTCACCTTTTTTATTCTTGCTGGAGGAGGGACTTTGATCGTCAGGGGTCACGGTATGATTCTCTTCGGCTGGGGCGGTAGATGTTGTTTTCCCTTTGAGTCTCTTGAGCATGGGCTGACGGAAGTGAGAACTGATCCTTGGAGTTGGAAGGTGAAGGTCAAGAAGGAGAAGAAGTTGTCAGAGTCGTCGTCAAAGATGAAGGTCAGGGTCAAATCCGATGGGTGAGGGACTAAACTGGGGACAAGTGTTGATGGGTTGGTGATGGGATTGAGAATGAGCTCAGGTCTCGGCTCCTCTGTCTTTTGTGAAGAGGACGGTGACCTCTGGACATGACGGACAGGGAGCTTTAAGGAGCTGGAGCTCATTGGCTAGCGTCTTTCTTCGCGTCGTCGCACTCATCCAAATCCCACCCATTCTTCCTAACCATTTCTTGAACAAATTTCTTTAAAATCATAGAATTTTTGGTTCGGATATATTTCTTGACGATTTTCGGGTTAGGTTCCGCGCACGAGATATGTTGAGCTTCTCCCAACGAATTTGACCTGAAAATGATAAGAAAGCTAAATTTTGTTGATTTTTCACCCATCCAAAAAGCCTATGTTAAAAAAGTAAACAACCCATTTGAACAGTCACAGGATGTGGCGTTTGGTTCAGAATATCAAAAATGCACATCTTTGAACATCCGTCTAGTTCATTGCCTTCATTTTAAGCCGTGGTTCGTTCGAATTGGATAATCCGTTCGACGGGAGAATGAAATCAAACGTCGAGACATCATTCTGGGACATCCTGTATATATATACTGCGGGTTATACTCCGGATTTCCTAGTCATCCTGTTCTGAGTTGTGCGATGAATTCAGATATCACACATTCTGAGTCAACGGATGATGGCTGATCGTCATACGAGGGAGATCAACTCGCATACTCTGTATGTTTGAATGCAGGGGTTAGCACTCTAATGGAAAAACAAACAAAACAAACAAACAGACCAAACCCTGCCTCTGCTATGTATACAAGTGTTCATAATTCATCTCATTTTGACGAATGCAATACTGCACTATTACACTATCACCACGGCCGGACTGGCTATGAAAGGACGCACTTGGACACAAATCTGGGGCGCCTTATACTTTCGCAAAGAGAGGACAATGAGTACTTTTGTTTGTTTATTTTTCCGTTAGAGTGCTAACCCCTGCATTCAAACATACAGAGTATCAGAGTATGCGAGTCTTATTAGGGATACACGTGATGTTAATATTTCCAATTACAAATTCAAACAACCCTTGAGTCTACATAGGAATATAATCTCAGACAACCTGACTAACTCAGACAAAGAAATAGGCATTTCCGTCCGGAAATATGAGAACTAGAAAATGTCGCCAAAGGCGTAGCACATTTACTCGTTTTCCAATTCTGGAAATTTCGACGCATCGTACTGTTTAGGGAGAAATGGGAGAATTTGACAAAGCCTGACAGTTAGTAGGACAAAGTGAACTATCGGAAGGCTCGAACTTTTTTTTTTGAAAAAAAAAAGATTTGGAATTTAGAATGACGAAATCGGAATTCCCTGTAAACATTTCTATTTCTACAGACACGAAAACATGATGTGTGAAGTTTAACATAAAACCTGGTGTTGGCTATGGCCGACGGCTCGGCTGTCTACGGGTCTTACATAGCGCGCTTTGTTGAGCGCACAACTTACATTTATTCCTCTTTGATAGAAATATCGGAATATAATACTTGCGCTCAACAGGGGCGCCGATGACCAAGGGCGCACTTGGCAATCCGCATGTCGCCTATAGGACCAGTCCGACCCTGCGACTACACACAATGTCTGTTTAGCCATCATGTGGCATCCTCGCGGCACCAGACTTCCCTACCCTTTTAGTTCATTTTACTGTTTTAAGAAAACAAAAGTGGGAGAAACCGCTGCGTATGCAGGGTAAAAACCTCATAGTATTGGAGAAGTCTGGCTGATATGTTAGAGGCGGGGAATTAAACCGGGTCCGAACAGGTGTCAGATGGAAACCCCGTACTGTTACGCTGCCTTCGCTCTGGTTCGTAAGCTTATACATTTGTTCGATTAAGGGAGGTGTTCAATTAGTATGTGCATGGAGTGTCCATATCACACCGCGCCCGAACATGTGCCAGATGGAAATCCCATACTGTTACACTGTTTTGGGTCTGG
>JAQFYE010003232.1:0-15854 GCA_034694305.1 Protaphorura glebata
AATTGAGACGAATAGGATTCATCATTCGATAATCGAATTTGGACCTCGTAGGTGTTGCAGTCTTACTCAATTTAACACATAACCTTTGTCCCCTTGTTAAAAGGGAACCCCTAGCGGTGACCTCGGAATGTTTATCGACTTGATTCACATTTAAACATTGCTCAGGAAATCGAGGAGTAGCTCCGTGCAAAATTTCGGACGAATCACCCTTCGGGGGATCTTACATTTACCGCCATGTTATTTTTATTGATAGCGCATTTGGACATAGCTCACAAGACGAGTAATTAAATCTTGGAGAAAATGTGTATTTCAAATTTTAAATTGCTTAAAAAATAAAGGTATTACGGGGAATAGACACTTGGTATTTTTGGCCCACCCTGTATATTGGGGAACTATTCGGATTCCACGTGTGTGTGGTCCGATCCATCCATATATTCCTTCATTTGAAGCCTTTAGTCAGACAATATCTGATGCGTCTGATTCGGAAGTAGAACTCCTTTCGTTCTCGGCTTCACTCTAATGCAGTGATCAAAGCAGTGGTGAAGCATTCAAGCCTTACCATTACAATTGTTGTCCTCACTATTCACTAGATTTAATCTATCAAATCCTGGAAGGGCAGGACAGTTGATTAATTACAATTCAAGAGCCCAACTCATCGTCAGTTGTCAAAAGCAAAAGATAATGAGAGCCAACACACCTGGTGGAGATCCATCCTAATCAATGGAATGGACTTCCATCAATTAGTTTCTCCTTCAGTTGTTCTTGAATCATCAATGGACGCGGAGCGTAGAATGGCGTGGACAAGGGTACTCTTTGCACCGGTCCTACTTTTCATGATCCTTGGAAGTGGATCATCCAAGGAGACGTATCTTCGAGCTGACGGGGTCACGGACACCTACGCCCTCATCGACAGTGTGTTAAGTGTGTTGGGTGGAAGTGGGACTGTGGTTGAAGTCCCGGATTGCAATCACACGTCCTTTGGTCCACACATCACCCAAACCCTTGACCCCACCCTCAAACGCCATGTCTTTGCATTTCATTCTCACATTCGACAAGATGATGATCGCTGTGAGAAGTTTGATCGTCAAAGAACAGAGATCAAAACATACGATAAGTCACCAGCGGATTTGGTGGCCTATTATGGTGATCGTGTGACATTGTCTTGGAATTTTAAATTGGACGCTGAATTCCTTCCACCCTACAGTTTCTGTCACATTCATCAACTCAAACCCAAGGGTGGGGATGACAGCATGCCACTCATCACAATCACTACCAGGAGGTCAGTTACATAGAATCAAATAGATAGGTCAAATCAAATCATTTTGAATCTTTGAATTTATGAAACAGGTCAACTCCAAATGAACTCCAATTATTGCAATATGACTCGAAAGGAGCGTTACATTTTCTGGCCACGACCCCATTGAGCCCATTCCTTGGGACTTGGGTCCATGCATTCTCGGACATTACCTACGGGTCAAATGGGACCTACAACTTTCGTTTGAGTCGTTTGTCCGACAATCAACCCATGTTCACCTATCAGAGCAACAAAATTGACTTCTGGAGAAATGGAACGGAGTTCATGAGACCCAAATGGGGGATTTATCGCAGCATTCAAGAGGCAGTTCTGAGTCGAAATGAAACAGTTCTTTTCGACAGTTTCTGTATCAGCAAAGGTCCATCAGAACTCTGTATTTAGTCATCACTTCAAATATTCAACGAATCGATTGTTATCAAAGTATGTGTATCGAGAAATCAATAAAAATAAAATACTTGAACTCTAATCCCTTCATTTATACATACATTTGTAAGTACATGACAGCATCTGTCAACACGTGTGAACAACAACATACAAAATGACCTCCTCAAAAAATGATAAGACGTAGACAATAAACATTCTAAACTGTATATATAGCTCGTACAAAGTACATAGGACAGTATGTAATCAAGTGGGACCTTACCACACCCCCAACACTTTTTGGGCCCTAGTTTATATGTTGAAAGGCAATGCAATATTTCAGGGGCTGAGAACGTTGCGTTGGGATTAATAGTTATAACAAGAAGACTAAATTAACAAGGTGATTCATTTTAGTAGGAGTCGCGTTAAGTCGGTCCGCTAAATCCCCTCTCATCACCCGTAGTACCCGCAAAAAAATTGCATCTGATTGCATTGGTCGAAAAATGATTGTTTTTCGACCAGCGCAGCGTTGTTATCGTTGTTTACATGGACTTAACGCGACTCCTACTAAAATGAATCAGCTCGTTTTAGTCTCCTTGAGTTATAAAGTCCATGTTTCCTGTAATCCTGTAATTCCATGTTTGTTTGTATTTTAAATTGTTTCTGCCTTGACAGCATAATTTTTTTAAAAAAATGAAATTGGTTTTAGCCAGTCATGTTGTGGTGGTGCATGGTGGGCGGTGGGTAGCTATGAACATCCTGTGGATTATGGATGCATGCATGGATTTGAATAGTGTTTGTTATCATTGTTACTAGCGGAAGGAAGGTCATGAAATATTGTTTGTTTGTTTGTTTGTTTGAATGGTTAACAAAGTGGCGTTGTTGACTCTGACTCACGACTCACGATCGGGGAAAATGAGACGCAGGAAGGAGGTGATTGGACGACGTTGTTCACTCTCAAGCTCATGTGACTGATTGTCATGGAATTCTAATTCCAATCTGAATTCTCCATTCAATTCCTACATTTGACATTGATTAGTCAGTCAGTACCTACTCTTGTGATCTGTCCATTCCATGTGAAGAGGAACATTGACCACAGTCAACAGTGAGGACGACTCAAAGGATTCAACCTCACATTTTATAATTATATTTTGAATTTTACTTTGAACTAATTTTAATTTTAAACGGAGTCTAATTTTAATTATAATGGGTGGTATAGCTAATTATCCTTTGTGAGTCAGGCAAAAAAAGAATCAGAGAAAGGAGATCAAAAGTCCACTCCACTCCACCACAAGTGAGTCATTCCAATTCCAGGTCCTTCATCTATTCTATTCTATTCTTCATCTTCTAATCAGAATTGAATGATGTCATCATTCTCCTTCATCTTAACACCGTTGACACTGGATTCTGTCAGAATCACTTTCATCCACGCTCAGTTGGAACCAACTTCTTTATTTTTGATACAACAAAGAACACACCCATTTCAATTTAATTACATTCTAATTCAGCTGATTTTGGATTGTAGTTAAAATTTAGAATTCAAATCAATTCTAGAGTTTTCCTTTTATAGGACTAATAAGTATATGAGTATTTTGTGCCTGGAATTTCCTGGTAATAAGTAATAAAAGTAATGTTTTGCTTATTTGCAAAATATTAGTTGTAGTAATAAATATAAATATTTAATAATTCATTTTTGAATTTCAGCTCCCAATTCGTGAGGATTTACTACTTTGACTTGACCTTACTTGACCTACTTGAGTTGTGTTCAGACTCAGACTCAGAATGGCGGCCCACTTGAAAATAATAATAACTGCCATCATACTTGGGACTTTGTTCACAATCCTCGGCCTCACCGCAGTCCTAATTTGGCCCTCCGTTCTCAATTCAGTCCTCTCAAAGGTAAATTCCTTTCCTTTTCAATCCAATCATTATTTCTGTAATTGATGATGTAATTGACTCTTATTTTAGCAAACTTCTCTATCGAATCATTCTGGGAGTTACGCGGAGTGGACCAACTCTACAATGCCCATGAGAATTGAAGTGTATTTATTCAATTGGACAAATCCACATTTGACTTCGAATGGGAGTATCGCAGAAACTCCTAAACTTGAGCAATTGGGTCCTTATGTGTTCAGGTAAGGTCAAATCATCAAACTACGTCAGCAACAGTTGATTCTGGTTCCTATATTGCCATTTTGAATTGAACACAGAGAGCATCGTGAGAAAATCATTTTGGGTTGGAATGATGAGAATCAGACTGTGACCTACTTGGAAAATAGAACTTGGTTCTTCGAACCTTGGCTCAGTAAGGGGAATTTGTCTGACCTCGTCACGACCATTGATATTCCTGCTGTGGTAAGACAACTTAATCACGTCACAATTGACATAAGAGGTCAAAGTAAGTTGATTCAAATGTTGATTGACAGACAACTGCGTATGGACTAAAGGACGCTTCAAAGTTTTGGAAAGAGACCGCAAATTATGCGTTCAATCATTTGTTTCACGTGAAACTGACTGTGACGAAGTCAGTGGATGAGTTGATATTCCGAGGGTACTCGAGTCTACTCCTGGACTTTGCAAGAACGATTCCCAAGAAATACCTTCCTTTCCCCATCCCTTTCGACAAATTCGGATGGTTTTATACGGTAATTCTTACTCAGAGATTCAGAAAGAGAGTCCGCCATTTTGTTTGGGTTAATCAGAGAACCCAATTCTCTTGTAATTGTAGAGAAACGGATCCGCGACATACGACGGAACGTTCAACATGAACACAGGAGCCAAAGACATCAAAGAACAAGGGAAATTGGAGAAATGGGACTATGAGAACCACACATATTTCTACCCTTCACATTGCGGGGCTGTGAATGGGTCTGCTGGAGAATTATTTGGAGGTGGACGGGAGAGGACGTCCATTTCCTTCTACAGTCCCGACATCTGTCGTCCGGTCATTCTCCAGTACGACAAAGACGTGAAGACGTCGGGTATCTCCGCCTATCGCTACACCGCAGATCCTCACATGTTTTCCAACAAGACTTCTGTCCCAGACAACTGGTGTTATTACAAAGGTGGTCCGAAGGATACCCAAGCAGACGGAGTCCTAGACATCTCATCCTGCAAGTAAGTATATCCAATTAGACACCCCCACTCTTCTTTAACGAATAGTTATCAATTCCATTGTTTCATTCCAGATGGGGTGCACCGCTCTTCGTATCATTCCCACATTTTTATCAAGCGGACCCATCCTACCGTGCAGCTGTGATCGGAATGAATCCAGACCCAACCCAGCACCAAATGCTCTTAGACGTAGAACCCGTAAGTCACCTTTGACTACCCTTAAATATTTTGATCCTGGGTTTATCAAAACAAGAAAAAACTGATTTGAACCCACAAAGACGGGTTTAAACTTAGAAAACGTGGTTCAAATGCAAGAAGCCTGGCTTCATCTAATAAAACATGGTTTAAATAACTAGAAACTGGTTTGAACCTAAATGGCTTAAAATAAAGCTCAAACATAGAAGGCATGGTTTAAACTTAAGAAACCAGTTTTATTTAGACAAAAAAAACATGGTTTAGAAACAGAGATAAACGGATTGAAACCTAGAAAACTTTATATTTAAAGCTAGAAATCCTGGTATTAACACAAAAGAAAAACTGGTTTTAACTAATAAGACTTGATTTAAACCAGGAAAAATTGCGTATTTATGTTAGTTTCTAAAAAAAAAAAAAAAAACTAAAGTGGACTATTTTGACGTGAATGAATGTTATTTTGAGTTTAGATGACGGGAGTTCCTATCCATGCATCTGCTGGTCTTCAAATCAACGTCCTAATCCAACCTATCAAGGCTTTCTCGTGAGTCTTTCATTTTGTCTTCTTCAAATTGAGCCCTCCTCTAATTTTTGATTGATTTTGTGTCAAGATTCTTGGAGAATGTCTCAAAGATATATTTTCCAAGCATTTGGTTCCGAGAAATCGCGGATGTGAATGGGTCGACTGAGGAACAATTGCAAGGATTGGGGAATTTGGCAAAAACCCCTATCATTCTTGGCTACGTAGTTCTGAGCATAGGTGTGAGTGTGTTGGTCATCGTAGTCGTCTTCATTGTGGCCCAAAGGTGTCGGAAAGATGATGAGGCTGACGATTACCTCATCAACCCAAGCAGTACGACCAACGAGTCAGACTGAGTCCACAAATCCTAATCATAGTAATTGGATCCATGGGATCAGGTATTTCCATATCTGATAAAACTAAGGCTTACTAAGTATTGTTGACAACCCAACATGTGTCGTACTCCGAAGACTGAAGTGTTTCTTTCAATCCTTGATTTGTAGGATTAGGATTTTAATGGACGCAATGACACGTGATTCAAAGCACGTGTCACTTTTAACCATTTTGTGCCAGTTTGTCAATTTCCAATTTTCAAACAATTTTTTTAGTTAAGTTGATTTTTAACTTTTAATAGGGTATAAATTATCTAATTTTTATGTCCGCATTTCTTGTTTAACTCTTGTAATTAGTAATTTTAAGTTGAACAGGATAAATGCAAGTATGCAAGTATAATTTTACCTAGTCATTTGATGATTTAAATTTCCAGTCAATCATTGACCTTCTGACCTCTTCACAGTACGTGTACTAAAGCTCAGTACTTTTCTTAGTATTTAGGAACCAAAAGAGCTTTCCTTGTCAAGGACGGAGGGATGGACATTAATTGAACTAACGATAAGAGATGAGAGTGAGATAATTGTATTTTAATTTTAAGCGGCTCTGTAGACTGTGATTTTACCAGCAACTAATTCATTCATCTAATTAAATTCTAAGTGTAGAGATTCAATTTTACGAAATTAGTAATTAAGTATAAATGTTCTTGAGGACCAAGGACGGAGTTGTATGAAATCCATTCAAAATAAATACAAAAAAATGTGTAATTAATAACTATTTTTTAAAAAATATTCATCTTATTGTTAACTGAATTGTAAAAATTGGGTGACTGTAAATTTTTTGAACGTTTCTTCACCGAGCGTCAGGTCACTGGGCTTTTCTACCTCGTCAGTACATAGTCCATAATAATACTAAATGCTAGACATCGGGGGATGGTAGGGTGGGGTGGGGTTTGTAATGCAAGCTATGCGCCGATTCCCCTTTGGGGAGTTGTGGTGAGCATGGCTTGTGTGGCCCCTCCCTCTGCGTCTTCAGACACGCCCTCTACCTTGGAACTCGTGACTTGGTCCATGATTGGATTCAATTCTTTCCCACCTTCTCCCACTTCTCCCTCCATTTCACCTTCTTTCCTTTCCTTCTCTTCTGTTAATAATCAAATTCAAATTGTATCCTCTATTTGAACCCCCAGAGGTGTATGAAATACCTGTTTTTTCTAAACGCCGAGCCACAATTCGCCTCATCCAAAAAAAGTCAAGGAGGAAGAAAAGAATTGCAAAGAATCCCGCGGCGAAGCCAAAGTATCGAAATGTGAGTCTTGCGCCGATTTCACCGAACAAATATCCACCGATGAAACTTCCGTTCCCCTTTCCTATTTTCAAAGTCCAAAATGCATTATTCAAAAGGTCAAAGGGTCAAAGACAAAAAAGGATAAATTGAGAGTGACCTAGACTGTAGTGAAGAGACCCCATAATGCCTGTGAGTGTTGCAAGGAGTCCAGGTGGAGCGAGAAGAGCACAGTAGGTGGCAGCCGCGGTCCACATGAGATGGTACGTGAGGGCTTCCATGGCTTCAAATGGGAAACACCAGAATGGATTCCTAAATCATTCCACAACGTCATGTTCTTCAAATTCATTTTAATCAATTAATAATTAAGTTGAACGGAAATTCACAATTAATAAATATTTCGCGACTCAATTAATTGATTAATTTGAATTTGATTCATGGACATGTCATGTCATGACTATGACACGAGTGCCGTTGAAGGTCAGGTCATGATTGATTGGACGTGGAAAGAGAAGATGAGTGAAGGTTCAATCAATGGATTGTGATTAATTAATGACATACGTACGTGATGTAAGAGTATCCAAAGTATCTGACAAAGTAAGTGAAGAATGCGAGAATGAGTAAATTCACACGTCCAAACTTAGAAACGATTTTCTCAGCACCCCACAGGAATGGAAGACCCGTCAAGGAACCAATCGTCAGCGTCAATCCTAAACAATGTTAACGTTTCATTAGGTACTCCCATTGGTTTGTGGATGCTCGCGCCACCTACCGAGCAGATAATTCGGTGCGTGGAGTTCCTTGAGGAAAATGAAGAGATAAGACTCAACGAATCCCCAGAGTGATCCCATGACGAAGATCATGACTAAGAACACAACCACTTCCGGGTATTTGAACAGTTTGTACCCGTTCCTGGAATCAAAATGGCGTCAATGTTTAGACTTTTCGACTTTTCGACTTTTTTTAATTGTTTTCGGCTTACTTGAGGAAACCTTTCCCCGGTTTCTCGACATTGAGTGGCATGCAGAAGTAAGAGACTGTGTTGACTAGAAGGAGTACGTTCGACAAGTAGAATGCAGGGGAGTAGTCCGTCACATTGGATCGGCGGGAGATTTGATCCACAAGGACGCCAGCAATGGGCGAGAAAATGGCAAAGCCTAAGATACACCAAATCCGTTCTTTCCCGTATTCCGCAGTCCCTGAAGTCTTGACGACTGCCAGTGTGGTTGCATCCAAGAGTGTGAAACAACATGCCATGAACACATTTGCCACAATCCGAACTGCAAAGTAGACCCAAAACGTTGTCGCTTGGTCACCGCTCACTGCTTCCAACCCCGTGTCAAAGTCCAAGTTGGTTTTGCATCTGACAGAGGACACATTGTGTGAAACCCTTCCAGCTGTAGTCAAGTATCGATTGGACACTCGGATCCAACAATTCCCACTCCCTTCTAATTTCAAATGCAATTGATCATTCTCCGCCTCCCTCCCTTCATCTTCCTTCAACTCCGCCCCTGACACGTCTTCAATCAACTCCAACAACCCCACTTCTTCAGTCCCCTCATTCCCCTCTTCATCCTCACTCTGTCCGTGTGTCCACGTGTACTCGTGGATAGAGTTAGAGTTGGAGGGGGGCTTCCACACACCCCCCACCCCCACCCCCACCACCAACTTCTCGCACTCTGTCAAGGAGTGGAGGGTGAAGTTAGTGGAGTGGGCGTGGCTTGTGAGGAAGGAGTGACAGAGGAGGTCCGTGTCTGGGAGGAGGAGGGTCTGGTTCGTCACAGGGTTCCATTCCAGGAAGGTGTGTCCGTTAATCGTCCTCACGTTGTAGACGGGGACGAATAGGAGCATCGTGTGGAAGAAACCACAGCCAATCGTGGCCATCACTAACACGGGTTTGTATTGACCCCATTTGTCTGCCACGAATCCTAAACAATTTCAATCAATCAATCAATCACCATGTCCTTTGTGGACTCAGGGTCAAGGTCAGGTCAGGGTCAAGGAATGGCTCATGTGAGGTTTGAATGGATCAAATGGATTTATAGGATACATAGGTTTACCCATGACTGGAGGACCAATGAAGGTGGTGAAGGGAAGGATGGCATAGATGACGGCCACTTCCTTGATCGAAATCCCAATGTCCTTCATGTGGATCGTGAGATAGGGAAGGATGGCTGACATGGCTGCATTTCAATACAACAATCACAACCATTAGATTTAGATTTAGATTTAGATTTAGAATTAGAATTAGAATTAGAATTAGAATTAGAATGAGAGAGGATACACTTAAGTCTCTTAAGAACATTCTAATCTCAAATCTGATAGAACGTACGGATGAACACTCCGATTTCAATTGAAATGAAGGACGCGACTCCTTTTGTCCGTTTCACCTAGACTTACAGATTTGTATCCCCTTTTCTTACAATGACATAGATTCGTGCCTTCTCGGTTGTCCGATTTCCAACTTGAACTAACTTACCATAAAATACCGGTTACAAACCTGGTGCTGGACAGTGACCCGTCTCGAATACAAACCGGGTCTCGAGACTATTTTCAGAGATAGAAACTGGTCTCGAATACAAACCGGGTCCCGAATAGAAACCGGGTTCTCTATGCCTTAATCGGGTTCTCTATGGCTCGCTAACCATTGTAGCCGACGGTTTTCTCAGTTTCAACTTTTGAATTCTATAATTTATTTGTTAGAAACCGGGCTCGAAAACAAACCGAGTCCCGAATACAAACCGGGTCCGAAGGAGGCTAGTTTTGATAGTAACCCGGGTTTGCATTCTGTAATTTACAATCGAATTCGCAGAGTCCCATCTATAGTCCAAGAACTGGCCCAGAGGAGCGTAATTTTTTTTAAATTTAGTCTGCCAGAAGCATTAGAGGTGAATTTTTGAGTTTCCGTGTCCAATTAAGGGCAATTTTTCCAAGGCGGGACATTGGGAAGGAGATTTGTGACGGAAGAAACGGCCTTAGATGTGAGGACTGTCCTACTCAAAGAGGACTATTCCAGGACTATTCGTCAGTCTGTCTATCCTACTCTCACTCTGTAATTCTACATAAAACATAAAAGGTAAAAGGACGGGAATGTGACATATTAGAGTCTATGTTAATGTGGAACCGTTGAAACTTTTGAAGAAAGGAATGAACTGTGCCAAAACGTGTCCTGTTTTAAATAATGCAGGGGGTGGGGGGCTATTCCCTGGTTGTGCCACTGCTACCTGCCCATCCTGAATGGTTGATTGGTTAGATTTGATTTCCTTATGATTAGATTAGTGTGGAGATTGGTTAGATTTGATTTCCTTATGATTAGATTAGTGTGGAGTGTGGTGAATAATGAGCAGATGCCCTGACTCAAGTTCCTTCACACATCCACACATCCACACTTTCCACACTTTCCAGACCCATACAAGATCAATACAAGATGTGGTTCATTTGGACTCACTCAACTCTTCTTAGCATTTCCACATCAAATTCCGACAGGGAATCGGAAAAGACGGGACGGGAAGAAAAACAAAAGAAATGGAGTTCAGTTCATAGTTCATGTTTATGTCTAAATATTGCAAATTAATATCATTTTGATTCTGAGGACAGTTTTGTATGAGTTACCTCACCTTACTTACCTCTGCTCTGAGAGATAAAAGATAAAAAAGTGCATGTCTGGATTTTGGAATAGGACTGGGCTGGGAGTATGGAACAGAGAGAGGATTATGAGGTTCACTCAATCCAATCACCACCTAATCACTAATCACCACCAGACGACCTATCAATTCAATCACAAACTCTCCTCAACGTTTAGTTTCTAGGAAACACGTCATCATAGTCATGAATCATGATGGGAATTATCTACACCTCTCCTATCTCATCCATACCTCCAAATATTCCACTTCACCCCGGGACTATCAAAGTTTCAAATTACGAGCGGCCTGGACTTGACTTGCGCACGTCCATCCATTCGTTGCTTCTGTGTACTCACCGCCATAGAAGAGGAAGAGCGTGACCTTGAGAGGAAGGGTGTCTCGGTTGATGGTCAGTTGAAGTTGACCTCTCAACTTCTTCGTCGCACTTTTCCTTTTCTCGCAAGATATGGACGGAAGTCTGAAGTGGTGGGGGTGGGAGATTGGGGGGTCGGAAGGGATTTTCAACTCTCCGTTTCTCAAACTCCCCCCTGATCCAAATAATTTCCCATTTCGGACCACTTTTTTCGTATCCATTTTGTAATTGTTATTTAGATAATTTGTCCGTAGTTGCGTGACCGGATTATGGGGGGACAGAAATGAAATACGTCAAGTCTGTAGTGCCTTCCAGGACTGAATGACAGTCAGAGTCAGAGTGACATTGAGTAGAACTGTCCAGACCAGAATGAGACTCAACTCCACCTCAACACAAATCCAGTGACAATGAGAGAGGAAATCCAACTAATTATGGTTAAAGTTAACTCTCATCTAAACTAAACACATCTCTGTCTCCATCCCAATTCCAACACTCACTTCACACCTACACACATACACATACAGATGCAGATACAGATACAGATACAGATACAGATACAGGGTTCCACAAAACTATGTCAGTCAATCGGTCACCCCGAACCGGAAACGTGTGTGGCAGGGTGTCCCAAAATACTTGGGCTCTTCTTCTATTTCAATAATGTCTTCTCTTGAAGTAGTGATTTATTAACTCAAAGTCTAAATTCTACAATTTCTTGGCCACCCTGTACAAAAGATAATTAAGAGGAATTGAAGGAGTGGAAGGATGATTGATTTAAGGAAGTTTTAGATATTATATTCCTTCTCTAGATTCCAGTTCCGACCCGACCTCATTCACACGTTTTAAGGAAGTTTTCAGAGTAATTGAGATTGGAGTGGGACGGAGGAGGAGGAGGATGGGAAACTGTGTGGAAACAGATTATTTATCAAATATATCAAATAAATTCTCTTGAAATGGATGACAAATTCCAGTTGAGAGTGGAGTAGAGATTAGAATTGGAGAGAATTCAAATGGAAATTCACCAGTCACTCTGTCTCTGCACTGATGCACTACAGCTCATACTCATACTCCAACTAACCACTCACTAAAATTACATACTTTAACTTTACTTGTCATTTGAATGGATGACAAAATCAACAATAACAAGAACAACAATGAAGTGGTCAATGAAGGACTCGTGTAGGTCTGTGGTCTGTGGAGTGAATTGAGAAAAGAAAATGAAATGGAAAGTGTTATGAAAGACGTAGGGCTATATAGGGAGTCCTCGTCCTCCGACCTCTTACAATAACAATAACAATAGAGTTTCTAATCATATCATGTAACATTCTCATCCTATCCTACATTTGACCTCACAAACATTCATTCTTAGAATACAGATTCAATCCCCGACGCTCACAATTCCAAGATGAAACGCCGTAGTCGTAGTATTATTTTAAACCCGTCTAGACCGTTGTAGAGTTCTCCACATTCCAAAAAATAAGGAAAAGCAAACATCTGTCTCTTTTTAAATTCTCAAATTGTCATTCCATTTCCATGTTTAATGAATGACAAATCATATTTTTGAATATGAATGACGTCTGTGTCTGTCAAAGCGGTGTTTTCCAGACAAAAACTTATCCCAAGTCATTTCCCTCTTCACTTTGTCACTTTGTCATTTGGCGTGAGTGTGGTGATAAAATCATGAAGGATTCATTAGAATGCAACACAAGAATTGAGTCAAAGTCTTAATCACTCTTCCAATCAAATCAAGTAACGACTCTTCAACTTTCCTCTAGTAAATGCTGCATGGTGGTTAAAAAACTCTCAATATAATGATTGGAACACGTACGCACATGAAAATTCTAGTTGATTCTATACATAAATAAATTCATCAGAAAGGTCGAGTCAAAGTAAGAACAAATTCAGAGTTCAATTCTTAAGAATAAAATCTATTTCTAGTTTATTGTGATCCTTTGATTCCTTTGTGTGAGAAAATGTCAGTGGGATCGTCCTTGTCCTCACACATAAGTAGAATCAACTTTGACCTGGCGGTCATTTTCTAACGCACTAAATACCAACTAACTGCGTAGAAGGATAAAATGTAGTTGAATTTCTTGGAATCAATTTATTTATCTAAAACTTTGTATTCTGCGTCTGAAAAATGAAGTGGAGTTGGTGACATCTATGGTGGATAACTCAAAGGATTTGAGCATTTCATTTCTACAGGACTCAAGAGATGTCAGGGAAACGTGAAAGAATTAAATTTGGAAGATTTCATTGCTTCGTTTTGGGAACATTGATTAGATTGAGTCATCTTAGATGGCACTGGGTGACTGGAACTCAACTCCTGAGTCCTGGTCTAGACTGGCGGGGAAAGTTCAAGTCCATTCTACTTGAGATACATTTTTAAAAAAAACGCCTAGATTTTCAAAATGGGGAAGCATTTTGGAGAATTGTACAAAGTCCGGGGGATCATAACTTACAAACTCTCTCCATTTGAGCAGAAAGCATTCGCTGGAATCATCAGCAAAGGTGTTCCCAACACTTTTAGACGAATCAGAGAAAATATCTTCCGCGTACTTCCACGTAAGATTTCATCATCATATTTTCAATCATATTCACAAGGATTCGTATTTAGTTAAATTACTCTCTAATACAGTTACAAATTGAAGATATATATTTTGAAAGTGAAATTTTAAAATGGGTTTTGATGATTTGTAGCTTTTCTCCTCACGTACGTTGTGTACACTCAAGTTGAGGCAGAACACGCTCGTCTCCAGAGAAAAAATCCAGCTGATTACGTGAACGATGTCTAAATTTGTCCGAACAAGAGTGATAAATAGAAGGAAGGAGAAGGAGTCCTCATTGAGTAGTCATGTAGAGTCTTAGTCCGGATTAATTAATTAATTCTAATCAATTCATCCATTCAAATTCGAGTTGAATCGTTACAATAAATTCAGTGAATCCTTTCCGACAATTTTTCTTTACTCAGCACTCATTTCAAAAAGGCGTACAAAAAGGAAAGTCATAAGTCATAGATTTTAAGTAATATTCATTCAGGGAGTTGTTGATTTTGGTTTGAGAAATGTGGTGGTTGAAGTGGGAGATGGGAGGGTTGGCTCTGCTGAGTCTGGAGGGATCTCAACCCCGGACATGGCTTCCAAGAATTGTCTCTCCACTTCATCACACACGTTGGCCAAGTCTTCAAACCCTCGATTCAAGACTTGGAGAGCAGGGGTGCCAATGGATTGAATTCGGAAGTGCATCACGTCCTCTGCAGGGTGAGGCAAGGAGTAGCCACAGAAACCCACGTCAGGACTGTAAGACAATCAGAACCACACTTTATTAGACTCAGTCCTTTGATTTTCATACGGATATCTTCCGTGGGTCAAACGGGAACTCGGGTTTATATTGAAACAAAGATTTAAAATAATGGTAGACGGAGTTCCTGGTCCTTTCTGATGCTGAGGGTTCAATCCCTTAGGGAAGTACGAATGAGTTGATTTATAGGACGAGGAATTAAAGTGTGACTGACTTACTAATTGGTGATGATGCTGCGGAGAGCATTTCCGAGTGTGTGACCTTCCTTCCGAAAAATAAATGTTTTACACAGCTCACTGTCCAGTCCAGGTGGGCTGACCTGAGCGCACAATCAAAACACAAATTCAATTCATACCCTAGGATTAGTCAAAATAATTCAAATGAATGAAAGGAGTAGAATCATCAATAATTGTCATTGATTAGCTGACTGCAGACGTTTAATTTCTAACCATGGACTGGAATCCCACCCATACCCATACCCATACCCATACTTGGATCCATGACGGAACTTTGGTATTTGTGGTCTAGCCAAGAAAAAGAAAAAGAAATGGTTTCCCTCACAAAAAAATATAATACAAATTGATTTACCGCTGATAGAAATTTTTCTATTTTTTTGGGGGGTGGTGGTTGTGGTGGTGAAGTGGTTGTGGGTGCCGGTTGTGGTGGCGGTGGACTTGGAGGAGGAGGTGGTCTCGGAGCCCCCACATTCGGTGTCACCTTTTTCTTCCGACCACTCATCCTCACCTTGTCACCTCGTCACCTTGTCACCTTGTCACCTTGTCACCTTCAACTCTCACTCTCGATCTTTACAAAGTATTATTTTTCCTAAAACTTCTAAACAAAAAAAAAGGAAAAAAACGAGTCCGTCTCTTCGTCTCTGTCCTCCTTGAATTTGATTTTGTTTCTGAGCTCAAATCTCACGTTGGATACAAATGAAGTGAATTCGTGACAGAGAGCGCGTAAAATGTTCCTCAATGCCCCGAACCAGTGAAGAAGATATTTCCTATGCTCCTTGATTGTCTTACATTACATTGGCAGACATAATTCCTGGCATTCACACTTTCAACTGGAGTTATATAACCACAGATGGACCAAATCCTTCTATATCAATATCATTCAAAATTGAAATGTATCTTGTAATTTGAGAATTAAATATATATATATATCTTCGCCGTTCCAATTTTATGAGGATTCAAACTGTCTTCTAAAATACATCGTTTGGTACCTTTGTGGCTACTTGGACTCATTTTGAAAGAATTTTTGGAGAAAAAAATTCATGTTGTTCACATTATTCCTCATTATTTGTGGGAAATAATTTCTCAAAATCAGAATTTTTGATTTTTTTAGAGTTGGTTCTCTTTCAAACACGATCTTGTCATATTTAGACACTCATTTAAATAAATAAATAAATATTGAGAGTTTAAAGTCCGGTTACTTTCACCCTTT
>JAQFYE010003233.1:0-15853 GCA_034694305.1 Protaphorura glebata
CCATTATTTTGGATGGTCTTCAAAGTGACATAGCCGTCGACACTCAACTCGACCAACACTTGGTGTACGTTCCTTGTGAGTTAAAGTAACGACAACGATTTTTATTTTCAAGATGATGAATGAGAGGAGAGAGGTGATAGACGACCCCCCCTGTGGTGGCAGGGGAGTGGGGCTCTTGTGGAGGGACGGGTGACCTTTGGCCGGTGACCCTCCCAGAGCTGCCCCCAGGCTGAGGAAAGCCCTGGAACTACCCTGATATCCTGCCTACGCAAAGGTCAACCCTTGAGAGTTACAAAAGTCCCCAGGGTTGATTTTAAGAGTATAATAATTAACAGTCTGAGACAATAATTAAAATGGTAAAACAGTGGGCAGGAACTAAGGGTGTTACCCCTCGCTTTAGCCACCGGTGCGGTGGATTTGCGCTTCTTTGTCTTTTTCCATTCTATAATGTAATCGATGTGATTTATTTCTTGTTAATCTCCTAATGTCTTTCTTGACCTTTCCGCCAAGCCGATCTATTTCAACGAAAAGAACACGGAAAGGAAGAGAAAGCTTATTTTCTTCGCTAACCGCCTTTTCTTTTTTCCCACGTAGTGAAAGCAGCTTGTTCATCTCCAAGCGTCGATTCATTCTGAAGACTTGTGGAACGACAACTCCGCTGCAATGTCTTCAGCCGTTCTTCATTCTTGTGAAGAAATTCGCTGGATTTGATCAAATTGAGGTAAGGATTGTGGTGAACCAGTTCACTCAGAATTTTGCTCACTCAATTCACTTTACTTCTAAATTCAAATAATAATGTCGATGTTTTATTTTATCGAAGTCGGGTCTTTCAAGTTATATGTATATCTGGTTCCATGAGTGTTTTATCAGACAATCCTTTTAAGATCTGCTATATTTAGCAAATATCTGATATTGTCACAGTCTTAATCACCGTGATATGAATGAAAAACTGGGTATTGACACATGCAAGTATTCCGTTTTATAAGCCAACCCTCCTTTACTTTCTATCAGGATGTGTTTTACTCAAGGAAGAATTACAAGCGCCCGGAGCTCCAGATCATTCCTCATCGCAATTTTGATGAAGAGGTCAATTTGATGGACAAATTCTTCACTGGTTAGTGAAATACTTGCACCCACTTGTTTTGGAATTTTTCATTAGACTCAGACTTCACTACTCGACATGTTTAATTCTTTAGACTTGGATGGTGCAGCTTACTGCCTTGGAAGCATCAATCGCGATTGCTGGTATTTGTATACCTTGAATCCATTGGGTGGAAATAAGACGCGTGCAATTGGCGTGCAAGAACCGGACCAAACTCTTGAAATTCTTATGACGAACTTGGACACGGAGATCATGCGAATTTTCACGAAGGAGGTGTCCAAATCGGGAAAAGACGCTACTATTGTAAGCCAGACAATTTTTTAAAGGAAGGAAAAATGGAGTACTTTCTCTAATTCCGCAATATTTTGTCAATTCAGAGATCTGGAATTGACTGTATCATTCCAAATGCCGTGATAAATGAACATCTCTTTGATCCTTGTGGCTATTCCATGAATGGAATCTTCAAAAATGTAAGTTACTTCGGTTTGTAGACATTATATAATTATTGGACCTGTCTTCTTATTTCTGACATGTCATTTGCTTGTAAACCTTTCGAATGCTCACATTTTAGTCGGAGAATGGTGGGAGTGTGAATGTAAGTGAAGTGGTGCTTATGAACTTAAGTTTTTGGAAATCATCCACATTCTTTGAAATAATGAATTTTACCGTCTAACTCATTTTCTAGGGAAGTTACATGACAATTCACATCACGCCAGAACCTGAGTTCTCTTATGTGAGCTTTGAGACAAATGTTCCGCAGAGTTCTTACAAGGACATCATTGGACGTGTATTAGACACTTTCCAACCGGGACGTTTTGTTATGACTGTCTTTGCTAACAAGGTAGAATTTATTTTCTTTACCTACACAAATAGTTCCGAATTCGAATACACGGAGCTGATTGAAAGTGACACTCGATAATATTTTTGTCTCAGGCAAGCGTGGCTTCTTCGTCTCATCTTGAAGTTGAGAAAATGGTGGCTATCAAAGAGTGGCTGAGGTTGGACAGTCAGTTCTGGTAGGTTATATTTTAATTTTCCGAAGTAATAAACAATGAGATGAAATTTATTTATTACCTCTTGAAATGACAATTTATTCTTATTCAATTCTTATTTAACAGTCATTTCAAGAACTACGACCTCACTTACGCACTCTACACCAAATTCCCGAGCTGAGGCTTTTTGTGGCCGGACACCTCTGCCGGATACAACTTGGCCACGGACACGGATACGAACATTCATTCTTTCAAAACCTTATCAACCAAATACTATATTGAAACTAATAATTCTGCGGCTCCTACCGCCCTTTCTCATGTTAACACTCTAGACGTTTGTGTCTCTGACATAATCAAGTCAAAGACACGCCTTTATTTTCCTTTAGCTCTGCTTTTAAATTTAATGTTTCATCCATTAATTAGTGCTGTGAGTCAAATGCTAATGTTGCATATTGATCTCAATTACAATTTCTCTCGGTACAAGAACCGAGTTGAAAGTAAAGGGAAGGAATTCCCTTGGTTTTACTCATTCATAATTTTATTCGTGATTATAAATATTGGATTTGGAGGTAATTATGGAGTGGGGCATAGTACCCCCTGGAACAAAGAAATGGCATTCCTCACACCTCAATTATCTCCAGAAGGATCAGACAGGTACTCAGCTACCATTCTCACATTCACTACTCTCTGGAGCAGAACTCCAGTCTTCTATTCCTTAAAAAAGTTCTCCAAGAGAGTCTACTTTATTTGGTGGAGGGATGAAATTTCATGAGATTCTCCAAAATGAATTCTCAACTTGCATTCTTGAGAATAATAATGTAGATTTCTCTGCTTTATTTTGCTTGTGTTCACAGTAGAACTAATGAAACGTTGTCTCTGATATATAATTGTAAACATGTCTAACTAAATACAAACAATACATACTTGTTTTGGGAAGCTAAACCCTGTGTAACCTGTATAAATCCATTTACAGTTTTATTAACCCACACATAACAAAAATACTTGTGAGGCTAAATTATTTTGTCATAAACATAAATATTCTGAAATCAATCTAAGAAAGTAAAACAAAATGGGCAAGCCCACTGACTATTAAAGCCATACCTACACCAATAGAAATCAATCTTGACGAAATAAAAATGGGCATAAATTTGAATTACGAAACCATAGTCAAATTAATATGTCAAGTCAAAGTCAAATCTCCGGACTTTAAATAAATTATGAACAAATGCGTCGAGTGCCCAACCGTAAGGAACGAACATTAAACACCTACTGCAACGGTATCGTCGGCAAGTCATTAAGAGAGAATTCATCTGAATCCGACTAAAATATACTAAAGGAAGACATGATTTCGCTCACGTCTAGCTTAAAATTCAGCCAAGCTCTTGCTCCGCGTCCACTGAAGAAATCGGTAGGATCATAATTTGACGGTTGTCCCGAGTCCATCAATTCTCCTTCTATTTCCTCCACAAAAAGGCGACGTTTCGGATTCCTTGTAGTCGAAGTAATTGGATGAATGTACGTTTCGGGATTCAATTGTGGCGGAATTGGAACACCGAAACCAATATTGCGTATATCATTCTTCGGAGTCCAGTCAACAAACTGTTAAATATCAGATATATTTATATTAATATTGAAACCCTGCAGTGTTAGTGGGCACTAATTATGCCCGTCAGGTAGGAATTCCTTATTCTAAAAACCTGCAGAAATTATGCCGTACAGTTCAGAATTATTACGGGGACCCTTAACGAGTGATTGTGAAAACTTATTAAAAAAGTATAGTGAAATGTGGAATACTGCGAAAATAATTAGGACACGATTGGAACTAGTGGAAACTCATTTATACGCAAAGTACATTCTTTCACTTACTCTCAAAGTAGACTGTCCATTTTGAGGAGACTCTTCTGCTTGAGGCAAGAGTTGGCCAGGAACATCCGGTGGATTGAACTGTCTTGAACCCCTGAATCCCATCGGATACGGGAATGGGAATTGACACTGTGTTGGCCCAGCACAAGTGTAGTTTTGAAGTTTATTCGCTCCGCTCACTTTATCCGCAACCCATTTCTTAAGACGCCTGCACAATCATTTAACGAGAACACTGAGCCGATGATTAAATAAGACGGTTTTAGAAAGAAACTGCGGGAAATATTGGAGAGGGCGAACTTCCAAAAAAAAAAATGAACTAACCGAACATAAGGGTAAATAGTGAAAAAGTTGGCGTTGCTGAAACCCTTAGTCGATACTACGGTATCCCTTTTGTTTTCTGGAAGCTCATCTAAACCAAACCAAGCAATTTGTTTGATCTCATAGGCGGTGTGTGGCTTGAAATGGTACTCTGTATCAACACCAACAACCACGTAAAGTCTGTCCTTTCTGTCTCTTGCCAAACTCTCAATATAATGATTTGAACGAATAAGGTCTTGCACATCGTAGCCAGTCTCTTCTTTGACCTTTGAAGAAAAGTAAAATGGATTAGAATCGGTCAAAACATCCGAGTGGTTTTTACCGAGAATGAGAATTAGGGACGGATCGGTCACTGGAGGTCTTGTAGAATGTGCGTTGGAATCTTTCAAAAATTCTAATTAGTGAAACAAAATAGTTATGATTTACGGATAAATTCGTAGCACTTGTACCATTTTCGATTCCTGACCAGAGTAGGCAATTGGTTCTATGCTTTACGATAGTTTCTACCTACGACAGAGTACTGAAATTTGAAATTGTTTCGCTTCTCAGAATTTTCTAAAATAAGATCTAGCATTCTTTTAAAGCTGATTCCACTTCCGCAGTCTGTAGGCATCACTAATGCACAATTTGTCATCTGGTATTTACGAGATCTTTGATGTTTATGTTGCGTGAGCTACGGAGTTGATGACTTAAATAAAATTACATCCAATCCAATCTAAAGATGTTATTTTAGAATCCTTTGAAAAAGAGAATTCGAATACTCACCTCCCGAATGGCACAAATGATTTCCATCTCATCCTGATTGACTTTCCCCTTTGGAAAGCCCCAGCTGTTTCCAAAGCCTTGAACAAGGAGAACTCGTGTCATGTTAGTATTGAGAAGAATTGCACCGAATGTTGGCACCTTCTGTTTATAATCTCTGAAATTGTTGATGATGTAGTCCATGTATGGTACGTGGTGCTTCAAACTTGGAGTATTCTGTTAATGTAAAATCAGTTCAATTATTCGTAACTGCCTCGAAGTCCCAAAATTATTTAGCGAACTAAATACGTAATAATAATATCATTTTACAGAAGCATACCTAAGTTCAAAATTTCCGAGTAGACGACTGAGTAAGGTTTAAATGACTATAATCAGGACATTTGCATTTCTCTATTCCTGAAAATGTTTGGAAAAAACGAAATGACAGAATTCAAAACCCGAACTTCTCCAAAAACCAGACTCTGAACTTAGGAACAATTCCGAGGCTAGATAATGTTTGCTTTTGGCTTGGGACATATTCCGTATCGGTTCGACCTGCCCTGCTTATGGGCTGGTTTCTGTATTTTATATTAATTTTTCTGCCACCATTGCCCACACTCACCGCACTTTGCTGAGTCAACTTTTCATGGCAAATTCAATCTAGAATGACCGATTTTAACAACCTAAATTCTTCCAGCAAGAACAGGGACACTTCTCTGTATTAACCGTGGGAATGTTCTAACAGATTGCACATTCAGAGGCATAAGAAGCCATCACATTTCGCCAGCCTTTGTCTTGTAAATCTGATGGTGATATGGTGACACAAGGATGGTAAATCTCTCAGTCACTATATCCATCGCCCTGGTCGAATCGGTGATCTACGAAGTGAAGTTCCTACGGTGTGGGATGTGGGAGCACTCTCATTATATTTTTATACCTGCGGATGGAAATTTCACGGCTTTCAACAAATAACTACGAAAGGATCCTTTAGAACTCCTCAAATTTATATCATCCTCGCATCGCCATCAGCAGAACAAAATTAAAAATATTTTTACCAGTTTCGTCTAACACGAAATGTCAAGTCCACAATTTTTTTAAAGACAAAGTTCTGAATAAAATAATTTTGAGACTATTTGCTATTGCTATCCTATAATATCCTATCACTGAAATTATTTTGTCGCTTTCTCAGGAATGTTACGACACTGACCAAACTCACTGAAGAAGTATTTTAATTACGGCCACAGTTACAGTTTATGAGGGAATGAACGTATTAAAAGAATGTTCTCCCAGTACAAATATAGCGGTCTCCTCGTGTGCTATACGGTTACGTCTCTTTTTTTTTATGGCAGATTCAATTTGACATACACTTAAGGAAGACATAAATTAAAAAAGACTTACTTCAAACATATCTTTCGCAAATGTCTGAAAAGGTACGTGAGCCAAATGTTTAAGTTCGGCATCTTCTCGAGTGCAATATCTGTCCACAAACATCCAATGAGCCAACTCCACTTGAAAACACATTCGAATCAGGTCAGTTTGCTCTTCCTCTGGAATATTGCTTGTAAAACGCCTAGAACAAATTCAACCCAAAATTAATCGATTCCGTCCCATCTCGCATGGTATAAGAGACAAAAAATGCAGTGGATCAGCTCATACGACGTACAAGTACGAGATATACGAATTATTCAGCTAAAGAACAATTCGTCCGAATAAAGATATACTGATTAGTGGTTACCAAATACAAAATATTCGGTCGTTTGAGAATTACACCACCAATATTTGGTATTATTTCGAGTCGGATCACAGATCGAAATCATGTCGCCGAATATTTGACTAACGAAATATTACGGCCGAATATTGCAGATTTCGATTTTTCTCAAGTTTTCTATCTTTGCCCACCGGTGACCGGGAGCCAAATAATAAATACCATTTAATTGATGACTGATGATGATGAAATGACTTAATTAAATTTGGTTCATCAAAATATTATTAAGAATTTATAAAATTCATATATTTCTTACCCAACCAAATCGGCGACCACACTCTGTGGTATTCCGGACATGTCTGCTCAAATTGAGAATACTTTATACAAAATTTTAATCCAAAATCAAACTTTGAGCACTTTTAAAAAATTGTACTACCTTGGTACAAAAAACACAACTGTTTCACTATGTCACTAATAAAATATACTTTCTTATTTGTCAGTATTTTTATATTTTAAATTTTCAGACAAAAATCTGAAATAATATTAGGTACTATCTGTTTTTCGTCTCTCTCCGTATTTAAAACAAAATCGAATTCAAAAATACTCAGTATTCGCGCGAAGAAATCTTCTGCGTTGATTTGCCAAATATTTGGCGGAAAAACTGAAAAGTCCGACACACGAATTAAGCAGGCCGAAGTTTTCTGATTTTGTCATCATTAATTAATAATTAATTCAGAAAATCCGGAATTAAATTGTATTGCCATTTTTCATTATGGATTACGCGGAGGAGCAATCGAGCGAATTGGAAGCTCTCGAATCGATTTATCCTTCCGAGTTCAAACGTAAGTTATAATTTAATCAGTTACTTTTTTTTTTTTCAAATGTGGACTAAGTTAAAATAATATTTGCTTTGTATTTAAGTCTAATTCAAATTTTTCGCTATCGATACCTGAAATTTCGCATCTTTGACTGTTTTAAAATTGCATTCTAGAGTCTTTATAATAATATGAATCATATAACCGAATTTCAGCGCTCACTGCGCTGAAATTATTGGTAAAGAAATATGGAAAATGTATAATATATGCTAAGCAGGAGAGAACAAATTATCAACGTATTGTTAGAAAAAATTTCCTTTTTTTCCCGCTGACCTTGAACGATACATTTTGTCTGAAGTTTTAGGAAGTGACCCCTCAATTTGTACTATTGATGTTCAATCCAGTACATATGATGAAGAAACCGGTCAAGGCTATCGCTGCTGCCTCAAGTTCGTATTACCCCCGAAATATCCTGAAGAAGTGCCAGAGATAGATATTATGGAAGATGACGATGAAACTTCTAACTTGGAGGAAACGGATATAGTGGAATTAAAGGAACTTCTGATCGAAGAAGTACGTAAACATAAGAAACCCTTCATTCGTATTAGTTGGAGTGTTAATATTTGTGTTATGTATGTATATTGCTGAAGATTTATTCTCTCACACAGGCAGCAGGAAATACAGGAATGGGTATGATTTTTACAATTGTGTCAGCCGCTCAAGAATGGATGAGCACACGCTGGGACAGTCGAGTAAAACGGGCAGAAGATGAGGCTGAGAAGAGATTAGCTGAAGCAGAAGAAGCTGAAAGGGTAGGGAAACATGGGATATCCAAAATTTAAATATTATTAGGTATTTTATGTATACTGACATGAGATCAATATGTGACATTCAATTTGTTTACAGCACCGGTTTGATGGAACAAGAGTGACGGTCCAGAGTTTTATAGAATGGAAAATAAAGTTCGAAGCAGAGATGAAACTGAATGAAGACGTTGATAAAGAGAAAGAAGCCGCTTTGTTAAACAAGAAACTCACTGGCAAGGAACTTTTTCTTAGGGACAAGACGCTTAATGAATCCGATCTCCAATTTCTCGAGGAAGGTGAGTTTAACGCATTAATTTGAGAATCTATATAAATTAGTGGGTTATATGCTCTCTTCCTTTCGTGGTCATGTTTTTATGTTTTTTTTAATACTCTTTTTACATTAATTCGAATTTAACGCAAAACTATTCCGCTTAATTTGCCAAGTAACTAAAATTGCTTTCTTTGATCATTTCTTTCAGGATACGACTCAGTTCCGATTGATGAAAGCTTGTTTGATGACGTGGATGATTTGGAAATTGAAGATGACGAAGAAGATTAATTGGTCTCGTTCGAATTTTGTGCTACTGGTGTTAATAATATATTCTAATCTAAACCTTTATTTTAGAAAATGTGAATTACGAATAAATCCAGGTGTCAATTTCATATTCTTGAAGTCACATGGAAATTTGAAACTATGACCAATCATGAGTGGTCGTAGCATCTTGGTCGGCAGGCTTTGAAGTCGCTATTACAAGATCAAGTCAACCAGTTGACTTTTATTAGTGATAAATAAGTATAACTTTCTCCAACTTCTCCATTCACGTGTCATCGCAAAGGCGCACGAAACGCGTAACGAAAGTCATATTATTTCAGATATGACATCCGTATGAGTAATTCTTTTATCTCCGAGAATTTTACTCGTACTCTCTTGAGTACATAAATACATTTATCAGCAATTCCGGTGAGCGTTTTTGAAATTGAAGTTCCATTTAAATAATTTATTTCTGTTTGCCAACGAGATTAGGATGGAAGACGTGGTCCAAACAGACCTGTCGCTGAATTTTTAAAGCGTCAACTCCAACATTCCAACTTCACAGCCAACCTTTTCTTTTTCTTTGACTGAGCATTCATTCTTCATTCTTAAATATCAACATTGACAAAATAGCATATTTTTACCACATTCTTCGAATGACCTTCAATTGAAATTGTAACTAATGCAGGAAGTTCTGATTGAAAGGATTTTCTGTCTATTTTCAGAGAGAATTGAATTTAGCTGCCAAACAGTTTATTTGACAACTGGATAAACATTTCAATAAAATTATATCCTTCCGGGGAGTACCACCCAAACATAGAAGTAAAATACGTAATGCAAAATCAATACATTTCTCACAAACACAAACACAAATATAACCTCATTCCTAAAATGCATGTAACAAATGGACTTTGTCGAAGAGGTTTCCTTTCTTGCTTATTGCTTGGTGGTCGTAAACTTTTCCAATCATGATTGAAGTGAATGGAAATACTTTCTTGGAATTCCGTTCTTATATCTACACGGAGGTTCATAACATTTCACCCACATGAATGTTATTGTCTAATCTACGGTTGTAAAGACGAAACTACGATATATCCTAGTCGTATAAAATAATTTTATGTTTTAAAACGGAAAAAGCAATCGCCGATGGTCGGGATTTACGCATTCAAATTATATGCCTCCTCTATTGGTTATATTGTTTAAATAGAAGTCATGAAAAAATTGACCGCATTAAATCATCTATGAAATGATATCTTACTTTGGCAGATCCAAAATTACAACTTGTTATTGTCATTTCCTGGAAATTCCACGGAATCTTTTGGTCGCCAGCAAGGTCGACCTTAGTAATGTTTCCTTGTGTAAAAGAGGACGCAAATTCTTCAACTTGAAGAAATAACCATTTCAATTTACATTCACCATTTCAATGTCCCGGACTATGAATTCTATCGGGATGGTCGGTAAATTTTGTATTATTCGGATTCCTCATAAAATTCTAGTAACACACTCCATCAACGGAATTCCAAAATTATGACCTCACAACAGAGAATTTCAATCTCAACGCTTCTGGGGTCATATATGAACATGATTGCAATTTCTTCCTTTCACTTTTTCTAGAGGTGTTGTGATCCTGTTAAGATAAATCGTCTATTGTTATGAACCACCTTGTACGTTTTGTACTGTGTAACACGTAGTCATATGGATGTTACTTTGTAGTTCTGATGGGAAGGAATGAAATGGGAATGCGGAGAGGGAGTGAAAGTCGTCGAGGAGCGGTGAAAGTGCGCGTTGCGTTGGATCTGGGCTGAAAGAAAGTGAAGACGTTCGGGGTTGGGTGGAGAAAATCGGGTTGAATTTTGTTGGGTTTGTCAAAGGAGCTGCTATCGACCCGGGTCTCTGGACTCCGGCACAGCCACGTCTTGAACGCAAACCACACCTGAACAGAACTGCGAGGAGCGCCCATGCCGAATGCCCACTCCTCCGACTTTCCAAGGATTTTGGCTTATATTCTTCCTTTTCTCTTCTTTCTCTTCAGTAACCTTTCACCTTCGCCTTCTCAATTTTCCTTCCTTTCTTCCTAACAAATCACATATTATATTTTTGCAACCAGCCAGCTTCCCGCGGCGGTTTCGGATTAAAAACTTACCTGCACTCAATTTCATATCATTCACAAGTACAATAATAAAAGGAAGAAAATGTGCGTGTGAAAGCAAAACCCTTTCAATTTTCACCATTTACTAATTTCACTTTCTTTTCGAGAAACCGAGCCATTCTCCATAATTTTGTTTAATAATGAAATTATAACTAATGAAAAGTAGTCTTGAAATGGTTTTTGTGCTCTATACCTGTGTATTGACTTGATCTGATATTGACGAGAATGCATATTCACTTTGAAAAGTCCATCAATGCAAAATGCGATTGCACAATTTTGTCAATGTCATGGATGGGAAAAGTTCCCGAAGAACTTCCAGAGGTAAGTTTTTTTTATCAATTGACTACAATGTTTTTGATTACAAAGTATTGTTCCGTGCCACTGTTATGTAGTATGTTGATACCACTTTGGAGTCTATTTCTCGACGGAGTTTTATTTGTATTTGTGAACCGATTAATCTTCTAGGGTACAGGTCATGAAAAACTTGGTAATACGTCTACTAACTTCATTTCCAAATCTTGTTTACCTGTAACACATAATCTAGAGTTTATCCATTTGCTGGACGGCTTGAATTTGTGTTTCGTCAACAAATTATTTTGAATTCGTTCAAGAGAATGAAGGATATGAAGCAAACATGCATAGGCAGAGGTTCCGGATGAAACTAGGGAGTTCAGATCAGAATAGATCCTAAAATTTAAAGATATCCAGAATAAGAAAGTGGTGTAATCACTGCCTGCCACTTCGCCTTACCGGCGCATTTCAATATCGTATGTACGTACTGGTCAGTATCAAAAATACATAATTGTACACTTATTTTATTGTCCATAAACACCTATCCGTCGATTCCGATAATAATTTGTTCCATAAGGAGGACATTCTTAAATCCGATTATTTCAATATTTATTCTGCCTACTCCTGAAGAAATCCTTATGCACGAAATGATATGTGAATCGTGTCGACAATTTGAATTAAACGAATGGAATGGCAGGAATCCAAATAGAAAGTCGCTAGAACTGGTTTAACCGGAATAGTCGTTTCCAATCTGATGAGCACGACCTATCTAAGTGGAAATTCAACTAAAGGAGTATACTCAGGGAGCGATATACATATTTTTTTCATTACGTGGCCCTGGCCCCGACCTGGTCCCACGGGATTTTTATGTTCGCTGTCGCAATGCCGTAAATAGTGTTATACTATAGTACAAACGTTTGGTTTGACCGAAATTGAGTCTGAGGCGCGTTAAAACCTAGGAGCATTGTATTTAGCCTAGTAAAATAAATTGTATGCTTTCTTAAGGTATGCTGGGATGAGGCCGTTTGGTTTGTCAAATACTTTCTGAATAGAGTAGTATTTTTATATAGTAAAGCATTCAACAATCAGATTGAATGTTATTGGCTTGTGCTATGGCATCGGTCGCATCGGGTAAAATAAGCCCAGACAAGAAAATTGAAAGTTGGGAATATTGAGCAAGAATTTAGAATACCAATTAATCAAAGAACATTATTTTAACGAAAGGTTATACCTCAGCGATTCCTTACAAAATAACACAGCAGTAAAATAATTGCTACACCGTGCACCGTTCGCCCTGATTCGGAAAGTCCTCACGATGTCGTTCTACCAGTCCAGACTACTATATATAGACTAGACGTCAAAATATTTCGAGATTTGGTTTAAGCAGGAGTCTGCAGAATAACTCTTTCTCTATCTAAAACAATGGCGATTGAGACTAGATCCTAGAATTTCCTATTCCACGGTTGAACTGAAGCCAAGATCGATTAAGGCTTGGTTTCAAGACGTAAAGTTGTGGAAACTTCTCATTTCATTATAAACATTCCATTTTCTAAGTACTCGTTTCTCAAAACCTCTCAGAGTAAGCACTCCTGTGTGACCAATAAATGGCGGCTGAGAAAGAAACGAGTACTTAATCCACTTACACCAGACGCCCCCTCCCAAGATAGGTACTAAAGATTATTTGCTACGCCAGGCCTGAAGAGCTTCTTCAACCGATAAGAGAATTTACCAGGTTTCAGTTTCTGCTAACATTCTAATTCACTTTATATGACTGCTGCGGATGCCAAGATTTAGTATTGAGTAATATTGAGTTACCCTTCAATTTTGCCTCCAGAGCGTTGGAATAGTAGTTTTATTCCAACCAAAGAAAGTTACTGTCTTCTACATACGAAGAGAATTGTACTACTTTGAAATAGTTTATGTATTGATTTATTCTCAAGTGTGGGCGGAATTTCCGGAAAGTTTAAAAGTTAAACACCGTGTAGTATTGCGTTTCGTTCTGTTACACACTTAAGAGCAACTAGATATTCTCACGGTCCGGATTTGACATATTCCGAAAACTCCGACCGGCCGTCCGATATATGTAGATGGTACCACGGAAATAGTTAGCTAACAGTATTTACATAAGTTTGGTTGATTTTTATCTCAGTCCCGGCTTCTGATTCGGATCCCCTGATAATCTGATCGGAAAACTCTAGTGCGTAGATCCGACCCGGACTTATAGGATACTTGAAACTATAAAACTTTCTCAGACCGAATCATATGGACAACGTCGTATGTTGCAAAATGTTTATTTTTTCAACGAGTCCCATCGATCAATACTGGGATCAGCTGTATTTACGGATGGACAGATCTGCATCTGCAGGGTCGAGTTTGACTCTAGACTTCTATTTTTACCCTTTATTGAACTGATTGGCTAATCAACTAAAGGAAAGTCCAAGTCTCAATAAGTCATATAAAAAATTTACAGTACGCTAAATTTTATAGTGCCAGAATTACTAGAAAATGTTACCACAGCAAGACTTGAAAGAACTGGCTGAAATTAGAACTTGACCTTCTAACTAACGTTGATGGTGTGCAATGTTCCGTGAAGAAACTATATGTCAAGGTCAGCCGCTAGAAATCACGTCTAAAGTGCAAGGGTAAGATTTATGTAGGGCAAGATGATATGGTGTCCCACAGATCAATACAATTTCTCCACTGCCATCATTTCAAATCGGACAAGATCCGTTCATGAATGGACAGTTCCATTAAAATTTGTTATAAGTTATATTGGAGTTTGTAAAGTAACAAGAGACTTCACACAAATAGTTTATAAATAAAAAGCAATTTTGTTCATGGTATTTCGCTTTGATAGTGAGCCAAGAATTTTGTTGGTAGTTAGTTAATAATTAACTAACTACTAATAAAGCAATTATTGCTTTATTAGGTCAATAATTTCGCCAACAACCAAGATATAACGAAGATAAATACAAATCCTCCCAACAGAAAACGATGTACAATATAATTCGGCCACAAGTACGTGAAATTTAAAGAATGGGAATAATATAGTCTTGAGTACATCGTTATATAGTTTTTTAACACTGTTATCTTCTGAACAACCCTCCGCAATAGAACGACCACGAAGGCCACGTAGTGTCACGAGAAACTCGAGACACTAAGACGTGAATATGTGGCTGCTTTGATAGTTCGGGAAATGAAGAAAAATTATAAATAACAGAATAAAAGTCTGTAAAAGTCGCTATAAAGTATAAGTAGAGTCGGTAGAAGGTTTGATCCTTTGAAAGCCAATGGGTGAAAGCAAGACAGCCTTGATGAAAATTAGTTTTCCTTGTCTCTCTCTCAACGCGATGTAAATGTAATGGAATGAGCACAAGGGCTCAAATGACAAATGCTTTGTGATGCTTGGCCCAGATTAAGTCACTTTTGATAACACGATAAATTTAGGACTAGGACTACGACTAGAATGTGCAGTCCATTGCGTTTATGGGTGTCACAGGAAATGAGTCTATTCAGTCAAGATGTCCATAACGAAGTCAAAAAAGGAAAATGGGGTCATGTAAGGTCGATTCCAACTATTTTGTTATTTTATGATAATTTCAACTACTATCAAAAGCAATGTTTTCTCAATGATTCAAGGCGAGTATAACAATCAAGGGATCATTCTATAAAACTTGGGACTAACTTATTGTGCGACTTAATGTAGTCAACGTATATCGTAGTCACATACAAATTCGTAAAGAATGGACAGGCTCTCCATTTGGCAAGGAGGGTACCCCTAGTACTGCAAAAAGACTTCCATGAATAGGCAGATCGAACCGTCGACAGCCTGTACGATTGCCTAAAAATGGTCTGACTATTTTGAATCATTTTAAAACCCACGGGGTGGACATACTAAGAATCTAAGCTAAGAATCCTCCCAATTACATCTTTCCAAAGACATTTCGACTGATTGCCTGAGACAGATGCACTTTATTTGCTGAAGTCAACCCTCAACCGTCAGTTTAACTCAGAAAGTCAGCTCAGTCACTCCGACAAGATAAAAAGGATGCGGTCGATGTACAAAATCGATTAGATCTCCTCGGGGTTAGCGTAACCGAACCACTACACACTCCTTCGTCAATTCGTTCATGTCTCTCATCACAATTTTCTACTCCAGACCAGCCAGACTTTCACTTCAGTACTGCACTGTCATGTCAAATCCATAAACCAAAAAACTACCAGGAGCCGTCATATGTATTCAAATAAAATTTATGAAACCATACGTATACATATGAATGCATATAGTAGTGAGAAGGTGCTACTGGGAGCGTACTTTAACATTAGCCTTATGGGAAAACGTCAACGTTACGCTTATGCCCAATAAAATATCAGTTTCCAATATTTTTTCCAGGACTGTATGAACCTCCCTGTCATAAGAGTGTGGGTTAGGGGTGCATAACGTTAGGGCATGGGCTAGGGATACATACTTTTAACGTTACGGGCATGGAGAGAGAATTTTTCGTGTGTTCTGTCTGGCGACATTTCTGATTCGCCCTG
>JAQFYE010003234.1:0-15852 GCA_034694305.1 Protaphorura glebata
ATTATTATTGTTTGTCCATTTTTTGGGGTGGTTACAAAGATTTATGTTACAGTCAAGCTAAAATTTCTCCCTTATTTTAATTTATCAGCTTAAATTGAACATAATTTATTCAATAACAATTATAATTATAATTATTGGATGTTTTGAAAATCCATATGAATTTGCTATTAGATTAAATTACGTTCGTTTTAAACTGATAAAATAAGTGGCGAAGAAATCTTAGTGCGACATAAATCTTCGCAACCACGTCAATATAATGAGTAATCAGTTGAGCGTCGTTTTGTGAACGCCATGTATTACTCTTGTTTAGGGCTCCGATTGGTTCGGGTAATTTCGGTTCGGTTCAGTTTTTATCGGTTCAGTTCGTCATTTTTGAGAACCGAAACCGATCGGATAACCGAAGCATGGAAATCGCGCCTTGCGCACAAAGGGCACTGGAAATTCCCCCCGTTAGAATTGGCTCACTTTCTGATACGTTGTAGCCGTTGACCTCCTTAACAACTTCTGTGAAGAACCGAATTCGAAAGGTCATTTCCGGTGACCTCAAGAGGTCACTTCCGGTGACCTCTAGAGGTAACTGACCCGGAAATATTGGCCACCTCATAACTGTGAAAACGACCCCTACAAAAGTTGTTCCACTCAGTGAGACAAGCAATTTTTCCCGCTATCATTTTTCTCTGCGGTCAACCCTCGAGGTCACAGGTCAAGGTCAAGATTACGGTTATGTGGCAACATTCTTCGAATAAATTCGGTTCAGAACCGAAACCGAACTGAAAATTTTGGTTCGGTTTCTGTTTGGACTGAAAACCGAACCGAACCATTTTTTCGGTTTCGGTTCCTTGTCTGAACCGAAACGAAACTTTTGGTTCGGTTCGGTTTGGCCAGAAAACCGAACTGATCGGAGCCCCACTCTTGTTCCCTGAATGCAGTTATCCAGAAGTTGTCTCAAGTTCAAGTTCAAGTTCAATGGTTTATTTATGCGTTGCTGATATAAAATATGAATTACAATCAATGATTATAACTTACTCACATTGCTGCCAATACCCGAACGCATTTTAACATGTAATGGAAATTACAAAATCTACATAACAAATAAATTAAAAATCAATTCGTACAGCTGTGTCAGTGATTCTGATGGAACTCTCACCTCGAGGGACATTTAGATACCTGTCCGCTGAGGAAAATCCTCCAATAACATGTAATTGCAAAATGTAAAGGTCAACCCGTGGACTGTATTATTGGGAGTCCCTAATTTCTGCGAAGGAATGTCGAGCAAAGTGTGCAAATATTTCATGATTATCTGCGCTCCGGTTGCCCTTAAATGGTTGATGCTTGTAAGATTGACTATGGAATCGAGCCGGAATTGCAATTAAACCGAAAACTGTGAACTAGATTCCCTCCTTAGTGAAGAAATCAATTAGCACTGAAGAATTGTCAATTCCGGGAAAAATAAATAATTGTTCTTTTTTTATTAATGTCCTCAGTGTACGTTTTTCTTGGAGGTTATGCCGATCTGGTTGAGATGATGGGGACTATGCAAAATGTGAAACTGTTCGAGAATGGAGAATATTTGGTGATATTCATTGATCTCAGCCCTTACGATTACAAGGAAGCGAGCCGATACTTATGGAGTGAGTTACCTGTTAATCAATTGATGTATCTGTCACTGGTTTCTGATCTCATCGACTTTTTGAGGATTTAATGAACTTCATGTACTAGGCTCTGATTCTTTGTTAGAATCACTCGCCGTTCTATTAGTCTGATGTATGAGTTTCTTTCGGGCAACATTGTTTGTCCGATAACGGAACCAAATGTCATTCGACCACAGAATTTTTTCACTTACATAAATGAACCATTTAAATAATACAATATAATATGTTTTTTCAAATGCATGTAATCGGTGCTCAATTTTATAGATCAGAAATATTGATTGATTTTCCCAGTTCCCACGAGCAGAGGAGCAGACAGCTTAGTAAGCGGTATCGTTACTAACGAGAGCAGTCTTATGTCGTACAAATATTTTGGTTTGTGATGTCAGGTCAGTTGTTGCAAAAATTATGGACACTTCGCTCGCCAAAAGAATCAGTTTAAACAAGACATCCTCTCCTCTCTAGTAGTACTGTATACTTTTTTGGCTGACGTATTTGATAGGATTTCTCTAACGTGGAGCCAAAATCAACAATCAGTAAATGCACATATCAGACTAACTGACAGTCTAAAATTTGGTTTCAAGATAGAATTGAACGTGTTACGTATGTCTGCTAACATATCTCGTACTGAGTCGAGTGGTTCACAAACATTTGAAGGCACCACGCATAGCCTAACCTTAACCTTACGCTACCAGAAAGGAGTAAGTTTTACAATTTCTTGGTGGGATCATGCGAGCTATAACTATTGTCTCGAGGTTTAGAATATTAGTAGATTCGGGAATTGTCTACAAAATGTATCGCTGATTTTTTTTTAAAACCGATGACAAACTTGCCCTGCTGTACCGAGTGAAGTTAATAGTTATCCACCACCCTGACGGCGTTACTTATACGTCTTGCACTTTACAAAATGACATGAAACTTTACTCTTTACTGAATTGAATATCCAACCACAAGGATCTCTCAAGTTTTTAAAGAAAAAACTACCAATTGTATATTGAGACCCAGAGTACTATTCTTGTGAACTGAAACTAAAATGTCACATACACGCAAGAAGGATTCGATTAGGTTGGTAATTGATTTCGCGTTTTGTCATTTGGACAAAGTGCGATTTGGAATTTGCCACTGCTGCCTTGAGTCAGTTCTTAATTGAATTGAAGACGACTCTAAGATACGCAGAATGACCAGCAATGGACAATCCTTAGGCATAGAATTTAAGAAAAACTTCACTACTTCATGACACCGATTCGATTACCAGGACAGCGATTCTCTTCTAGTCGTAATCCGTGCCGGAATTCCATTCGCACATGACTTTTTATCTACGCAAGTACTGCCTCGAACTACCTTACATTTTGCGTAACAATACCAACTGTATGCAGAAGTTCATTTGTTCATCAGGACGTTTTCACTCTATCACGTGCTGCCAAATCAGTATCTTTTACCAACAAAAGAAATATAAATTGACGCTCTTTACCGCTATTAAAAGCTCACTTCAGTATGCGAGAGGATATTTTCTAATTTTTAAAACAGTTACAATCTTCGTATATTTGTATGAAATATCGAAGTCATCATTTATAGAAATGTGCCCGAATTCTGAAATTCTGCTGAGATTTCATCTAAAGTTTTCCTGTCATGTTAATCAGCGGAATTGACAAGCATTCAATCCTGTCATCCAAATTTAATGACGTAACAGGTTTGCAAAGAGTTCTGTTGTGAAAAACCTGTTCAAAGTTTTATTGAAGACATGGTTTGTTTTGACCGAATCTGAGATTCGCATGTGACTAATGTCCCTTGTAAAGGGGTGAAAGTCTTTCTCCGACACGAAGTAGTAGAGTCATTAGCTGAGTGTCTTCTGAAGTCCCAGACTATTTTGCGGCTTGGTTGGACGGGAATTCTTACAACCGTTGGAAAGTTTAATGGGGCGTAGAAAATTGGAGAAAGGAATGAGACATGAATGGGAGAAGGATTTTCTCCCTCCTCCGAGTATCTAATTGACCTTTTCCACGCACACAATGTTTTCTCTTCCCATTATTATCTCTACGTACCTAGCCTTAAGTATGTACTTCTGGGGTACTGTCCCGGACATACGCTTCAATTTTCACTCCACTCACCCACTCTGCTTTGCTTTCTCCAAAGGATTGTGTGTCGTGGGTAAAAGTCAAAACGGGTTAGGTCAAATTCCATATAGACGTTTTGATCTAACTAGTCGAAAAGATGAGAAGCTATATTTACAAAAATATTTTTCAATAATAAATTTATTTCTCCGTCGTAAGTAATCGTAGTGTGTTGCAAACACCCATTTCGAAAACGATTTAAAGTTTCACACCAAATTATTTGGTTCCCGTTATGCTAATAAATACAAAAGTCCTATAATCAAAAACTAAAAAAATTTCTAATACCAAATTCGGAAAACCAGTAGTAAGGCAACTCCCCATGAATTATTTCTTTAGTTTAGTCTCCAGTCAGCATAAGCAAAATTTTACAGCAGCTGCCGTGTGAATAGGGGCTTTTAGCAGTTGAAACGATTGTCTGATTTATTCAGTTGCCCGCGACACGTGCATACTTAAGTGTATCTCGTCTGTCAAGTCAAGATCCCACTTCACCTAAGATAAACACTCAAGGGGAATGAAGAAAATTATTTTTGCATGGATTCCTAAAGGACGAGTCGATAAGGTGTTCGGCGCCATGCCAGAGTGGACAGCAAATCAAATATCCTCTTTTAGTAAAATGTACACCCTAGCATCGTACTCGTGAAAGGAGGTAACAAGGGAACTACGAAAGGGCGGAAACGATTCTAAATTGTATTTCCGACAGAAGAAAAGCACCAAATATTTTTCGTTGGAACGATATTTCCTCACATTCGTGTAAAACTAATACAGGGCAGCTCGGAATATTTCACCACGTCTACCCAGACGGATGAACGTTGGCATTGCCAAAGATAGGGTTTTTACAAAATTGTGCTCCTCTCCTGTCCCTGTCACCCGAATTATTAAAATGTTTCACGCTGACGGAGGATAATGCAAATCAGTGTGAAAATTGGAAAATATGATGTTTCGTAACACAGAGATATTATTTTGAAGCAGACTTCGAAAACGTAAGCACTATTTATATAGGGAAATATTGTAAATATCTATGAGACATTTGTGGTTAAATTCTGCTTGTAGAACTCGTGTATCTTAGTAGTTCTGGAATGTCGACACTTTGAATGGAGAAAACAAACCAGAATTTTGAGTGCTACCGGGTCTAAATTCTCGTTTCTAAAAATTCCAATCTGGAAATAAAAAAGTATTACATACGTAAATCAAGTTCGGCTTCAATTTCAAAATTATCTTTTAGAAATCATCAATTCTTCTTTTCAATTTCTTTTGGATTATAATTCATTTTTTCGATTCTTTGAAAATTTTGAATTTGTACGAAAGTTGAGTAATTTGCTTGGCGATTTAAAGAAAATGTAAAATTAAAGTTCCTATTCCGAAATATGTATTCTTGTGGATCACAATTTTTGTAGGAATGTCAAGATTTGTAATAATAATAGCAGAGCCAATTCCGTCTGCTAATCCATAACTTTCTAAGTCAAAGACACGAACACCGAATTTAACCAAATTGGCTAGTTCATTTCAGAAACGGTGTTGTAAAGAAACTCATGATATATGATGATAGTAAACTCTATAGAAGCCCCTTGATAAATAATTAAAAAAATGTGTGCAGCCAATTATTAATTGCCCCACCAGAAGAGTATATAACCCAGTCTACTATCCTCAATTTTTAAGTGACAAGAAGAAACCATTTTAAAAAACATTTCATGTTAAGGCTGTCTGAATTATGGATAACCTAATCTACGACTCCTCTTATTTCATCCGCCGAGCTACGTACCTTCCTGAATAATAAATTGAATTTTCCTTTCTCCTCAGCTTCGCATTAAACCGATTTTTTGGCCATAAAAATGAAACACTAAATTTGATAGGTGTCTTAAAGGCTTGACAATTCCCCTCACATTAACATTTCCGAAATCTAAGAAACTTCGAAACTTCTGAGTGAACTTTTTAAATTTTCATGAAACCGAAAGTGAAGTCGGATGGGAATTAAAAATTGAGATTTCGTAAGTTAACATACTTTGTCAATTTTTAAGGGCAACCTTAGAAAGTTTGAACAATGCGTGTCTGTGACATTAATTCTCGAACTGAGTTAATAAAGTTTCAAAGAAATAGTTCTGTCGAGTTTGTTATACATACGTAAGATCTTGTAAATTTATCATGCGATGGACGTTTGAATCCCTTGGAGAAAGTACAATGGTTACGGCATATGCCCTGACGTGTCTCTTCGAGTGCAAATATTCTACTGTCGAATTAATAATGAATTTCATAGTGTAAGAGTGTAAATATGATTCCCTTGAGGGGGTGTCTGAATCTTGATGTGATTAAGTGTTTTAAGTATTCCTGCTCCAGCAATGACATCTTGTAACACTCCACGAAATTGTCGCGTTTATTTTATTTGAAAATGGTCAGGCCCTTCTGGTATGGGCTCCCTATTACAAGCATCCATTGCCACTTTGCTATGTCAGGAGCCTAATCCCCTGTGCAGACATGGCGTGGCTCGTTATTTTTTCTACTACTGATAGACAGGTCAAATCCTGACGAGATATACGCGTATGTTTCGTCTTGCCTTACAAAGAATGTCAATTAATACGAGATTTCTTTAATTTGATTTCAGAAATACCTGACACCGTCAACATTGAAAATTGCAGGGATTTGTCCAACTTTGAAGAAGCAACCGCTCGATCTCTCCTCGTCGTTGCTCCAAGTCCACCCAATGAGACTTATGGAAATTTTTCTGCTAAAGTGACAGAGCAAGGCAAACAGAAATTCAATTTCTCTGACCCTTTCGGTTCTTTCGGTTTTGTGAAACATGTGTCAATCTCAGCAGCCAATTTGTATGACTCTGTGTTTTTGTATGCTCGGGCCGTTCACAGTCTTTGGAATGACACGAATGATTTTGAATTATTACAACGGAAGGCTAGGGATGGAACTGGGATTTTTGAGGCCATCATCAACATGAAGTCCTATGACAGTAAGTAACCCAGTCTTGGGATTTCTTTTCAAGGTCTACACAACAATTTCCAATACACAATCATATTATTCAACTTCCACCCGAGGCAATGTAAGGTGGTATGACAAAGGTATCGAATATTCGCAGAGGTCTTGAGAAATCTTGATCTCAGGGTTCTTACTATCTAGTTACAAATTCTAAAAAAAATAAAGTGTGAAAGTAAGGTTTTATTTTGCCACCGCGCACAAGAATGTAGTGTTATGTTTCGTTATTCTTCTCCCCAGAAGGTCATAGCCATATTTATTCGCTTCTTCAGACTTTTTATGCATAACGATTCAATATGACCTCGTTTTGGTAATGGTGACGCTAGAGTACTCAGATTGTTTGGAAATATAGGGAATGGGAATTCTGTGATGAGAGCGGCGCAGGATAGTGACGCCACCAGGTAGCCGTATCTGTTATATCTTAATATCAGAAGTTAAAGGGAAAGGATATTCTTGATGGAATAAATTAACCATAATGCATTGCAAAAATAAGTGCAGTCAATTTTGTTAATATAACAAAAATCCTACACAATTGAACTGGAAAGAACTCAAAGCAGTTTTGGGTGTAATTACTCAGTTATTCGACTAATATATTGCGGAAGTAGGAATTCTTCACCATGTCCACAACGATTTCCAGTGTGAGCGGCTTTCCAAACCTAGAGTGAAAATCAACTTTCTCCGACTGTATCACACGACAGCTTATCCACAAAAATTAAACCGAACTCGACTACAAAGTTGAAATTGTTCGGTTTTCACTTCTATGCACTTTGGTAGCGCAACTCATTTACTTATAGGTTTTTCTCCATTTTCTGGGTCAAAAGATCATAAGCGCCGCGGTGCGTAGCGGATTTACAAATGGAATGCTCGTGAGATCTTCATAAAATTCTCTAGCAAATGCAAACTTTTCTCCCACTTTGCCTGTCGACGGGTTGGTGAATGTTATGAGTGACCCCGTGGACTAAATACGACTTAATTAAGCATATATAGGCTTCATGTTGTTCAGCATGAATCCTATATATCCGTAGGATGAACAATATAAACTTAATTTGACCTTATCCAAAATGAATACCAGAATCGAAGTTGCATATAGGACTGACACAGACTCAGTTGATTCCATAAAATGTCATGGTTTGAGATCAAAGGACGATTTCACGGTAGTGTAGGATTTTGCCTTACAATTCAAGCTCATTGAATATTGAACAATTAGAAGCCATTGTGACTAATTAGACCCGGGCAAACTTGCTTTCTGGAAGTTGAGCAATGCAACTAGTGACGGAGGAGTTCAAATTGTCTGTGAAGCTAGACTTGTAATTTGACCGTAATTGCCCGTGACTCAAAAGTTAGTTCAAAAGTTAACCCTTTTTGATGAATCATGGATTTAAGTTAATAGTATGTGCCTTGGAATTATCATTAGTTACCTGAACTTGAATGGGACCAGACTTTGACTGACTGCTAACACTAACACTTAAAGCTAAGGTCTACAAAGACATTTTTCGAGATGTCAAGGTTAAAGCTACTCATTGTAGTAAAATTGTCTACCTATGTATACATACAGTATATGTATTTGGCTGTCTTCCTTGAGGATTTTCTTTCAGAAAATCGAGACCCCTAATTCCACTAGCATGTGTAGGTTCTCATCCGAAATATTATTAGAATTGAATATTAGTTCTGAAATGTCTGAGTTTTGAACTTGTCCCCAGAATTGTGCAGCGAAATTGATTAACCATAATGTGACGCTTCTGACTCTGGCTGTCAGTCTTAATTTAGGTTTTGGAAATTCGTTTTTTTTTTCGAACTCAGAAGTACGGTTTCGGAAGCGACCGTATCTTCAGGACAATAATTGCCATACACACCTTTGTAGTTTTGGTGTTTTATAACTAGGACTGTAAGTAGTGGCTGTGATATTGTATAACCAATTAGCCCAAGTTGGTAGTTTTGTTAAGCAACCGATTTAAATACATTTTGTAGAGATTTAACGGAAGAGCAGTTGCTTTACTATCAATCATGCGAATTGCCAATCCAGGAGTGCTGTGAAATATTTGAATATTTCTTTTACTCTAGACCTCATGCTCGAGCAATGTTTCAGATTGACAAGATTGACAAGAGCTCGTATGATCCTAGACAAAATTCGATACAAAATATATACTTCGTTTACACCGAAATCTCCTAGTTCAACTACAGACTGCCTTTAAATAATTGTGAACCATCCTGTGTAAAATTATGTGAATACTCTGACACCTCGGGAGTATCCCTTGTCAAACGTATGATCCTATCAGTTGAAGAAAGTTGGAGACGTCAAGAGGTAGAATTTAATGTTTGAAGTGTTGTTCAGTTTATCACATCGTGGTTACTTTATTTAATTTCGCAGGTATTACGGGTGCGAGAATCACAATCGATAAGAATGGAGACTCTGAAGGAAACTACACTGTCATAGCTTACAAACCATATAATTTTTTAATAAACAAACATGGGACAGAATTCAGGTGTGGACATTACATGATTCCTGTCGGCAATTTTCATCCGTCTTTGCAGGAAGATATCATAGTTCCGGTAAGTAAACGTTGAACAACTTTTTTTCTGGACTATCTCTAAACTCAGATGGTTCTACATTGAGAATTTTCAACACCGTGAATTTTAGCTTCGTATTTATCAAGCTCAGCTGACATTTTATTGCGAAGAACTAGGCTATGAACTTTGCGGTCCGGTCAAATTATGCTCACATGTTCCCATATTATCTCACTGTTCGGCTCTGTATTCAGAATTTGGTGCAGTTGACTCGAATCAGTTTAAATCGTCGATATTCATATTAGACATACAATACGAGTCTTTCATCATGATTATTGCCCATCGATTAAAATTTTGTACCATAAATCTGACTTTAACAATGTACAGTTTTCTCCGACCCCAGAGAATTGCTAGTAATGCGAGACTATAATACTTGGATGCATCTGTAAAACTGAAATCTGAATAAAATATTCGTGGTTAGTAGGCAAATCCGAGTATGCTGTCCTGATCACCAATATGACGATTTCACGTGAAATTGATATTGCCGTCAATCGCTAGAGATTTTTGAACAATTCAAATCATTCGCCTTCTGAAATTGTACTGGAATATCCTAAATGAATTAAGGAGGATAAAAAAATTACTTACTTTGCTTAATAATGTAGATTTCTGGACATGGATATGTATTTTATTAGTCCTAAGATTCAGAAATGTCGGATTTGACACAAATGTCAAGCTTAGAAGCTTAAATACAGATAGATATCACATAAAAATAGGGGACTCGTTCCCTATTTTGGCTTTTACCTAGGTGGTTATTACCTAGGTGGTTCGATTTAGATGATGGTGTCCATTCCCTTCTACGAAATGTTGATATAGCCAGTGAAAAAGGGTCATTGAATTCTGTTGTGAAATTATTATTGAGTGAGTGAGAGTTTACTGTTCCGGAGCATCTCCAATATGGAATTCCCTTTTCAGAAAAAGCTGAAAAAGTCACATCTTATGAGTACGTACCTGACCTAAATGTTTGTTTTCATTTTCAAAACAGAAATTCAAATTATTTAATGGGGGACAAATTGACTGGGTCAGTGGAAGAGTGCCGTCTGACTCCCCGAAATGTGGATTCAAGAATGAGAATTGTACAACTACTGAGAGCGTTTCCCTTTCCATGATAACAGCAGCTCTTCTTGGTCTTCTTCTAATAGTCGTCATCTCCGTGGCTGCCAGTCTGTACAGAAAATGGAAAATTGAACAAGAGATTGAGGGTCTTTTGTGGAAAATCGAGAAAGATGAACTTAAGCTCCAGCAGCACTATGGAGAAAATACTCAGTCTCGGGTAAATTATTCCCCTTTCCTCTCACACTTTCTTTCGAGGCATTTTTTGTCGGAGCTTGGTCTGGGTTTTCGTACCCTAGTTCTACTGCATTAGAATAGTTCTAGTTCTACTATTATCTAAAACTCTTGAAAGTATTCTACATATGTGTGCCCATTCACACGTACTATATGGTACAAAATACTCAATCGAGTGTGTTCCAGCATGCATGCATACATATATCACATGCAAGCATGCATGCATAAAAAGGAATGCCGCGTCGTATTTGCCACAATCCTTTCCGGGGGATTACCAAGGTGGAAAAAGGTTCCCGTGTTGGGTTTCCCATTCTACTAAATGTCATCCGAGAACACATCCTTTTTCTGAAAATTTCAAACAAACTAGATCTCATCTCAGCGGTAGGCAGAAACCATATTATTTCGGTGTGAGTCAGTCAGAAGTAAGTATATCAAAAACTGAAATAGTCATATTAACTTGTCGAACGGACTTCTAATACTATGTTTATTAAATAAATGTAGAGGTCATTAAATGTTGAACAAAATTGAATTGGTTGGGATTACTGAATATAAAGCAAATTAAATTATAGTTAGTCCGCGGTTGAAGACAGCATGATGCCATTTACGACTTTGCGTTAGGAATCTCTCCGGGAAATATGGATTTTTTTTTACGAAAAATGCGCGGATATTTAGCCAAGCTTCTCAACCAATGTCAGTTATCGCCAGTATTTTATTAGAAAACATTGTACATTTATCTATAAAGTCAAGTTGATCCCGCGCAAGCATAATAAATCAACTCGGTTTGACAAGAAAAAGCTGAGGAGAAAGTCGAGTGAAAGTCACATACGGTGAAAGCTTCCGCTGCATCATTTCATGCCTGTTTGCAAAATCGTCGTAATTTTAATAATTTCCAAGAAAATTCTGAACCAGTAGATTTTTCCTCATATCAGACAAAATATTGTTTTACTAAGCCTGGTTTGAGTGCTGGTTGATGTTTCACGAGGTCCATTATTTCGATTTTCAGTATTAGTATTATAAAACCAAATGATGTTTCCAGTAAAAGAATAATTAAAATCATTCATATTATTTGAATAGCTACTATTTCTGAATTCTATTTTACTCAAACTGCCTACTGTTCCACAGATGAGTCTGGTCAGCGTCGGGTCCTACGGCCAAGTGTACTGCACAACTGCCCATTATAAAGGAGCCGTGGTTCGAGTGAAGGAATTAAAGTTACAAAAGAAGTACGTAATTTCCAGACAAACGATGAAGGAAATGCGTTGTATGAGAGAAATGTGTCACCCGAACATCAATTCCTTTCATGGGGCCATCATCCAACTGACGTCCATCTCACTCGTCTATGACTATTGTGGCAAAGGATCTCTTTCTGTAAGTACGTTTGTCCTCCCCATTCAAACTACATAATACAGAGGCAAGATTTAATTCGGACTAGATTACGATACGACTGTACGGATTTTTATTGGTTTTATTTCGAAATAGAACAAAATATTTCCACGTACTTGTACATTGCAGTCTGAACTATAAGTATAGTGCATTAATTTCATGCGAAACATTATAACAAACGCGGAAAACAACAGGGTTTACGAACAAGTAACGTTTTCATGTATATATTTTCATATTAACTGGAAAATTTCTGCCCGAAAGATCTGTCTATCTTTGCGATCTATCGGTAAAAATCTTACCGGGAAATTTTACACCCGAGGAAGCAGTACCAGATATTTCTGCTTAAGAATTCCTCGCCTTGAATTAACGGAGAAATTGGCAATAGCTCATGTATATCTCACTTTTTCTCTGGAATCTAACGACGTGGTTATGGGTCATATGTCAGTCAAACTAATTCATCTATGGAAACTTCACTATTCTTCACGCGTTCGGAAAAATACACCCGCTGGGAAATCAGTTTCGAAATAAATTATTCTACATGTTTGTCATATAATTTATTTTAATTATTTTGTATTAGGGCAATACAGGGCGTTCAGGAAAAAGAGCCGGATTGTTTGATTTTATTTTTGGCGTGGTAACACGAATTTATGTTACAGTCAAGGTAGGGATAGTTAAGAAAGAAGTGATATACGAAGAAATATATTAAATCGAATATTTGTTGCATTTGAGTTTATGCGTCATGAATTTTCTGCGTCGACTATATACCTAGCTAAATCTTATTATCGCTCATGTATTTGTTCACATTAATTATAAATCACAGGCTGACTTTAACATTAAACAGTAAACTTTAACAGTAATTCTTGTAACTACACAAAAAAATAAATCAAACAATTCGGCTCTTTTTTGTGAACGCCATGTATGTGTACCTATTTATTGAAGAGGCCTCTGGTGTGGCAACCAGAGTACACAGAATATGCAATAAGAATTAATTGCACTGAAATTTGATCGTAGTACTAGTTTTGACAGCAGTGAAATTCTTGTGTCTGGTGTTTTAAAAGTCCGGCTCAATATCAGCGTAAGAAATCTGCTCACGATTTTGATCACGGATCAAGCACGATCTCTGATTCAATTCGAATTTCTCGGAGACGCATTTCAAGGAAACAGAACATAAGGCATAGTAGAGAGCGCAGATCAAAATAATAAATAAATCCAATTTTATTTCCTTGATTGCAGGACGTGGTGGAAAATGAAGATATAAGGCTGGACCAATCCTTCATCTCATCTCTAATCCATGATCTAATTAAGGTACGTGTCGACATTTCCTAGTACAAATGTAGCTTTTCTCTCGTCCAATAGAACAACGTACACTCCGCAAGGCGATGCAGCGTCGTCGGCCTATCTCGTGTAATTTTAACTGCCTCGGTATTTTGTTCGGGTTTTTGTCGCCGAATTTTTGTGGACGAAGTCATCATTGTAATTTATTGTAACAACTAAAACCAAAAATTGACTTAGCCAATAGACGTAAAGTTGAAAACTGCGATTATTTTCTAATTTGGAATTTTGAAACGGAAACGAAACTGTTGAACAGAACTTCAATTTTTGTCTCAGAATAAGTTCAAGACGTGGGTTTCTCTTGTAGTTGCATATGTATTCTTGTTTTTATCGAATCCTTAGCGATTTGAGTGTTATTTCTACGACGTAAGCATTAGTTTAGGGATCACTGACCAATGAAGTCCCCCGAACGCACGATTCCAAATCATTTATGGCGATTTAGTATATACTTCCTACCTGGCAGTTTAAGACAAAATAATTATTAACACTATTTGGGAAAGTCGAGTTCGTAGACTTTCACTTCTTTCTCCACAAGGATCAATAGGGAAAGCAAGTGAAATAGCCTCTTACGTCTCAAATAAACATGTCATTTAAGAAATAAACGAATCGTTTACTAAACTGGAATTCAGTTAACGAATTTATCATAATGATAGTATTTCCCCTGTGGCACGCCAACTTTTCTTCCATCTTATAAGTTATGTATGATTAATTAATCTACTTTCGAACTTCCGAATGGATGCGTTTGATTAATATCATCTTATTGTCGATTGTCCAATTGTACAGGGAATGATATTTCTTCATGACTCAGACTTGGAGTACCATGGGAATTTGAAGGTAAAGTCAACTTTTATTACTAAGATTATTAATTAGCTGTTTGTAATTCTAGCCTGCTGTATTTTATTAAATTACTTATTCAAACTACCGGTGAAGGTGACCGGGTTATATCGGTAGTTTCCACATTGAATCTGCCATAGATGTTCTGACCTGCATCTTTCTCTTTTATTTGGGAATCCAGTTTCCAAAATTGTAATTCTCCTATCCTCAGGCGTGTGGAGATGGTTGAAATGGATGAACGGATCCCGAAGAAGTTGATGAGGATCAGGATCCCCGTTGACAATTCCTAGCACTACTTCAGGGATGTCATCCATTTGATAACGATCACGATTTTCCTGATCAACTAGGTAGGCTAGGTGTGATGCGAATCGTTTATGTAAATTCTACGATAAAAAAAATAATTAGCATATGATCAACCTTATTAGTGCTCCGCTTTTCCGGATTCGAGTTAGACGTATCCGAATCCGACTTTGTCGAATTCGTGCGGAGCACTAAACCTTGTTTCAAAATTTTCTGAAATTTTGCGAACTTACATGTCCGCAAAACAATTCAGTTTCTCCCACATAGGTGGTCCAGTTACCCTCTTCAAAACACGCATTACAGTGGATTAGGTAGATTACGTCATTGAAGTCGCAGGTGAACCTCCTGTTCAGGTTGATGGATTGGCTAGGGTCCGGTCCCCACTGGACAACATCAGTCTGACTTGTACAGGTACCCGTTCTTCTGCAATTTCCATGTCTACATGGAAAGGAACCCGGCCCAGCTCTTCCACGCACAGCATTTAAATTTATTTCATTTACTAAACCTGTGGGGAAATGATAACAATTAATAACTAATTATAAATCCATGCTGTAAATTAATTATTGCTAACATTTTGTTACGTTTGTACGGTTAATTTCTTGGTGAATCTGGATTTGTGAGAACAGAGATAACTTTGAATGTAAAGGCCCTAATTTACTTCTAATCCAGATGTCCAAAAATACACCTTACAACAAGAATGTACGGAAAACTCCAAAAGCTACTAAGCTTATCTGAGTTGACACGTATGTCCAGGTTCTTGACGGCTGGCTTCTAATTGGACGCCTAACTAAAAGCCAGTTGTATTACGCTAGCTAAATTCTCTGGGTAAAACCCAGGCTGTGGTCAGCACGCGAATCAAGAGACACACAACACTGACTAGCTAAAGTAACATGGGCGAGTCGCCCCAAATAAATCCTTGATGCAAAAGTCAACACAGGTTATAATGTTTGTAAGTTCAATATAGTACACACTCTTTCAGTGTGGGAGAATGTAATGTTGCAATACTACTCATGTACTAATTTCTATTTGCCCCAAACTAAAGAAACTTAAATGACTAAGTGTTAAGCACACTTGAAAAAATCCGCGATGGCCTTCGGCCGACCTCAGGTACTAAATCCTCTAAATTGGGACCAATCTCAAGTAACCCCACTCACGTTATATTTGAAATGCCCAAGTGCTTTGCACTTCCTGGAAAAAATGGCGAGAGCTTCGCCCGACTTTAGGTAATAATCCCCGTAAAATAGACCTTCATAGTCGATTTTATCACTAAATGGGATTCTCAGTGATGTCTCAGAATTATTGGGGTATCTTGGGAACAACGACGGGACCTATTTAGCCCAGGTCCTAAATCCAGCAATGGCACTGTAGCAGGATCTCAGGCACAAGTCCCAATTTCCACTACGCGAGACACGACTGGA
>JAQFYE010003235.1:0-15848 GCA_034694305.1 Protaphorura glebata
ATAAGGACGAAAAAACGGGTTTGAAGGAAAAAAATAAATTTCCGGGAATTTTTCCGAAACGGTGACCGGAAAACAAAACCCTAGCCCCCTTCCATATGTAGGGAGTAGTGGTTTGTGTAGGGATTAGGGTTTTGTGTTTCGGTCACTGTTCTGGAAAAATTCCCGGAAATTTATTTTTTTCCATCAAACCCATTTTTTTGTCGTTGAGTTGTGTTCGTGTTTGAGTAAAAATAATTTTCCCGGGATTTTCCGGAAAATTGACCGGAAGCGATTTCCGTAGTCGGTGAAGAATGAGATCGAGCGGTTGAATTTACAGTAGCATGATGTGAATATGAATAAATTTTAATACTTTTTTTAATTTAGACGAAGTACGGCCAAAGCCCGTTTAGGAGAAATCCTGAGTTTGGAACCCGGTCAAATCGTGCGTCCAATCCTATCATCAAAACAACCGCCTTCAACCCAAGGAATCAAATACCGTGACTTTGTGGTCGTGTCTCGTGTGCCGACTAGAGCGAAGTCCGCCAAACTTCAACAACGTGCACCATCGGTAATGATGCAGTCAGAGCCTAATTATAATTGTATTGGACACGATGACGCACATCACGCTTTGCCTTCTATGCCTAAATTCACACTTCCAAACCATCGATTCCTTCCTGCTTTACCTCCTCATCCTTCCACTGCTTCTGTTTCTGCTAATCCTGACCACTCCAGCAATTACTTTAAAAGACACCCGCCAGGTTCTGCTAGATTTATTAGAAGCCCACCATCTGACGTCCAACTGTCATTACCATTGAGTGCACGCTCCACATCCTACGTTGCCACGCCCAATTCTTCATCATCACCTCGAAGTACTTACACGTCATTCCGACAATTAAATCCTGCCATTGGAATTGGCGGTGGATTTACGGTAACTCATCCTATGGCGGCTAAATCCAACTCCAGACCACCTGACTCAATGGGTGACTTGAATTTTAATTATGAATATTCCCGCCCACACACAACTCGGACGGAGAACCACGAGATGGCGTTTGCATTACCTCGAAGACCGAGTTCAAGTCGAATGGCGTCTACCGATTTACTTAACATCGGCAGAGCAGGACTAGAACCACCATCACCCAGGAAGACGGAATTACATGATAGAATGACCATTGCTGATTTACCAGAATCCTTTCACTACAAAGGGAAGGGAGAATTTTTGAATGGATTATCTCGTCCGACTACAGCGCCAAACAACAATTACGAAGGTTACGACAGACACTCAAAAAATTCATCAACTCCAGGCTTGAGTCAACTTACTTTCCTTGCAGGACTTTTTAATACTGATACAGAGTCTGTAAGACCAAAAACTAGTGGAAAATATTCACCTTCGACTCAATATTAAAATAAATAATAATGCTTTTTTTGAACACATTGGTTTGGGTCTATCTTGTTCCGAAAATTCCTTCCTGACCTTTCCTAGTCTGCTTATATTCTGTGTCTAGCCAATGCATGACCTTTATATTTCGACATTCATATTCAATTATCGACACAAATTGAAATATTTCCCGAAACTCACCTTGTATATTTCATATTTTGTCTTTAGGTGAAACTTGGAGCATTGAGTTAAGGTGACACCTTGTGTTAAGGATTGAAGTATCTATTTCGAAGCTCGGCGCGTGTTCGACATTGAGTCATCAGTTAGATTTTACAAGGGATCTGGAGTAAACTAAACGGATCCGTAGTTAAATGAAATATTATATGTATTAATGAACATGACAAGGGACACTGCACTCTTTGGTACTTCAGGTGTTCCCCAAGTTCGATTTGGCTGAGTTTTAGATATGTTGTGGATAATTTGTCATTCGAAGGGTAATGACATGTTTGGTTTAAGTCTGGCTTAAGTTCAGCGTGAAGGCCGCATGTTTGAGGCTATGACGACTCACTCAAATTTTTCGGTTCTGACTTTTTCATAACCAAGGTAAATAAACTTGTTGATTAGCTTCTTAGAAGGTACACCTCGAGAAAAGTTGTGAAAAACTAGGTAGAAAACTAGGTAGAAAAGGGCCATTTTATACACTAATCCTAGGCACCCTAGCGAAGGATCCCATGGCAACGTAAAATTCGTAGGGACTTTGGTTTCAAGGAATGCCAGACTTGAGTGTCCATTTTCATTTCATTTTATTCCGGTGCAGATTAAATTCAATTAATAAAATTGAATTTTTTTAATTACGCCTGGAGTGAAGTGAAAGAAATTAAATGTTGACGTCGAAGTCAGAATTTTGTCTCAGATAAAACGCGTCACACACACACAAATTGTCTGTATTTGTTTATGCGTGTGTCACGGGTCAACAAGTTGGATCCAAATTTCCATGCTCCCAATGCTAATTTGGAACCAACTGGAAAAATAACAATTTTTCTAGTACCAGCGAGTTATAAACTCACCTTCTAAGAAGCTAACTTCGTAGTTAAGACATTTTGGTCATGACTATCTTCTATCACTACCACTTTCGACTTTCTCGGAGAACGAGATGAAATACAGGATTCACGTCCAAGGTGAGTTCGAAAACTCAAGAATAAAAATGATCACTGCATGAATACGTGTCTTCGTCATTAAAGCAGTAAGTAAGTGCCAATTATTTTACAGAAATAGGTCATAACCTATAACACCGTAAAATATTGAAATGTGTTAAGGCACAGGTAAGTATATTTCGTGTATTTCATTTCGTTCTACGCCGCTCGTGGTTAATTTTGACCTCATCACCGGTTCAATGACTTTATGAATAGCTCTAGTCAGACAACGCTTAATTGATTGGCTATTTTAGTCCGGTGAATGGACCAGTCATCTTATTATGTCACGATAGTTCCGGAGAAAGTGTATGACTCTCAGCCGATCACGGAATCAAATGAACAGCATAAGCTTCGCCATTAGAAAAAAACTCTTGGGTGATTGGGGCAGATTGAAAAATTCAGTCAATATTTACATTGATCCGCGTTTGAGTGGGGAACGGACCTTTCACTGGGTTTGATGAGTACGGAATTATTATTACCCCATACCTAATCTGAAAAATGATGTACAATCCACCGAAACAAGGAAAGCTTCGAAATGAGATTTAGATTGGGGAAAAGCATTACAGTGGGAGGGGCATCGGGTTTTCAAGATGGCGGCGGTTGCGCGCGCATTCTCAAAACAAGATGGTGGCGGCGATGGTGCGCATGTTTGGAACGAGATGTGGAGAGGAAGATGACGAAGGTGTGTGACCTTAGAATAGTTTTGTTCGAAAAATGATCCCTGGGGTCATTCCCCCCCCCGTGTTGCTCGCTCACATTTCGATTTCATAGCTTCGAAATGGCATGTAGATATGGGAAAAGCATTACGGTGGGAGGGGCATCGGGTTTTCAAGATGTCGGCGGTTGCGCGCGCATCCTCGAAACAAGATGGCGGCTGCTCGGAACAAGGTGGCGACGGTCCGAAACAAGAAGGCGGCGGTTAGACAAAAGGGGTCCGAGAAGATGGGTACCATGTACCCCAGGGTGCAATCCCTAGGTGTAATGTACGTACTCCTGGGTGCAGTGTGCTTCACCTGGTTAAATGTACACTCTTGGGTGGAACGTACTTCCGACTTAAATGAATTCTCGGGGTTCAAAACTGAAAATGATGGAGGGTTAGGTGAGTTGATGATGGTGACGACCGACTAAGTTACGAATTTCAAATTCGCTATTTTCAATAGAGTATGGCAGACATTTACCCTCCCCCCTTTGATTATAATATATAATAGAATATAAAAAGGATAGTCAAAATATGTTGCATTTCATACGTATTAGTTTTTTTGATTAACGAAAGGAAAAATAGAATACTAACTTCACATTTTTAATTTAAAAAAAAAATTATTGCTGGAAGAAGAGGTCCAATAGTTTGTCCAAGAACATAAAGTTCACTGGGTTTGGGTTGTTTGCTGGTCCTGGACTTGAACATTGATAGTCAATCATGCAGTCGAAACAAATCCAGTCCATTTGTTCGGGTCGTTTTCCAAGAAGCTGGTGTTGCTTATTGAACTCTGATTTCAAGAATTCCACGTAGCGAATGAAATCAATATTATTTTGAATTTCGTCAAATTTTCTTTCCGCGACTCTGATTTCACCACAATATCTGCAATGGAGATAAGTATCAAGGTACCACGTGTGAGGACTCGCACCCTAAGGTGTCCTCATCTTTACCTCCGGGTGTAGTTAACGTTTGGGAGGTGGAAGGATCGCGGTTCGTTGAGTTTCTTCTTCTGTCCTTTGAATATGAAGATTCAAAGACAGGCATAAGACTTGGAGAGTTAGATGAAGAGACGAATAAATAGACTAGTAGAATTAGATTGTAGAGGTTTAATTTAGAGTTTTAAGATGTATAATCTTTGCAGGAGATTATTAGAGTCTGGTATTCCGACTTGGAGTCAGATGCACGACTACTTTGCGAGCCTTGTGGAATCAGACTTGGAGTTCGATGTTAGAACTGAACTAAACTTAGCTGTTGGTCTGCTTATGTATATGAGGAGTAGAACATTTCCTAGTTCTAATTATATAATGTTCTAGAAGAAGAAGGAAGATTTGCACACGTGTAGATTTGGTTTTGCAGACCATGTAAGTCTTGGTCTCTGCTTACATTACCATTTAATAAGATAGGAGACAGAGTCCACTTTTGTCCATAGGATATCTATGGCAGTGTGTATATTTCACAGATAAATACGCACTCAAATAACACGCGAAGTCTGGGAAAGCCGCCGAACAGGTACAATGTGTATTATAAAATAAAAGTACAACACCTGACACCACGGCCGTGGTCCCATTTTCTGTAAAAAGTTTCTTCGGGAAGCTGCTAGAGCTTGAGAAGTAGTGGCTGCTTTCTATGCCTCAAAATTGTGTGGCTGTTATGGAGAGCAGGAGTCAACAATGTGCTACATCGGATAAGAGACATGTCCTTTCCGTTTTCCCGAAGGTGTTGTACAATATCTATTGTAGGTAGTGTTACGGCAATAATTAGTCGGTAAGGTAGTTTCTGTCAAGATCCCACCTCTGGTCCTTGCCTCGGGCCACAGCGGTCGGCGTACCTTGTGTAGCGGTTTTTGTAAATGAAAATGATGTACGAGACTTGTAGTTGTATTCATGTGCGAGAGAAATACTAACGAAAAGGAAGTAGAGGGTTTTGATTGAACCCAATTTAGCCTTAGTAAAAATCTTTAAAAGACACAAATTGAAGTGAAAGGAGAGTAAGGGGTCGGGCTTCGCTGAGCCCAAAATGATCAGTTGTCAGGGTGAGGTGGAGTTCAGGCAACTGATACTTGGTTCTATGCTACATGGTATTTTTATACCATTGGGCCTAATACCAGAGTTGGTTTGACATTGCAGTTAAAACTAATGTTATTACCGGCGCCGACTTTCCTCCGTGTGTTTCCTTACGGAGAAAGTCGTTTGGGATCAGATTTCTGTTCCCGAGTTTCAGGCGCCTACACCGCTAAAAGGAAGTGCGTGTGTCGTTGTCGACCCGATCCGCCTCCTTACAATGGACTTCTTTGAAGTTCCAACATTCGTCCTATTTCTATAGAGGAGAGTCGCGTCGGACAAAGTTAGGCTAAAAGAAATGAGAGGGGAAGGAATTGGGTCACCCGGGTTAAAGGAATCTCATAGACCGAAAAGAATTGTGAGGACTTGTTAGACCCGTGTAAACTGAAGAGAATCCGCGGAGGCGGGTAAAAATCAATAATATGGTTGACTAGGAGGAAGAGGAAGAGAAAGGAAAAAAATAAAATTCCTTAACAGTAGTAAATTATTTTCATTAACATAATCAGGACCAGTGCTTTGCAAGATTTTTCGGAATCGGCGTCGCACTCCACTCAAACAGTCATGCAATCTTTTAGGTTAGTTTCGATCAACTCATGCAGAGAATTTTAGAGGAATGTATTCTGGTCTTGGTTTCGTGATACACCTCAACTTAACACTTCCAACTTCGGACTAATATGAATGCATCAATGGTAGTGAGTACAGCCTGACTGTCTCGTTTCGGAAGCCAATCGATGTTTATCTTTGTTTACTGTTCCCTCGATCCGTTGGCGCGCCGTTGTCCCGATAGTATGAACAGCTGTCCTCATTCTCACTACCCTTCTGATTGCACTCAATCGTGCACCGACGCTTATAATTGGTATTAAATTAATTGCATCAACATTACATGGTTTCAAAATTTGATTAATATTCCGTCCCAATCCTTGCCACCTTTTCGTCAAACATATCCTCATCGGCATCATGGAACAATCTGTCACCGCGTACATGTGGTCTTCGGGCCTTTCGATAGTAAGTTGTTTTCGGTTAGCTAATTTTGATTCACCTAACTCTTGGCGATTTGACGAATAAAGAGCTGCAGTGAAAGTAGTTTTTGTCTTTCCATTTTGGATCATTTAATTAAATTCTAGTTCGCGTCGAGTTTTCGAACCAAAGTAGAGCAGTTCCGTCAAAATGTTTGTACTAGACTCGGCAGAACTTCTTTTCAATCCCTCAATAAATCCAAATTCAATCCAAATAAATCTCAATAATCCTTTTTTCACAGTACCTGCCCCATCGTGTTTCTATATTTTTAAAGATTGCTTCTGCGATTGACGCTTTCATTTATGAGTGCGTTGCAAATAAGCTAACATTTTTGGTTTTCAACTAATCCAATACTCGTTTATTCCAAAATTCCAAACCTCCGTCACACTGAATCAGGTGGGTTAATTCTGTGGCAACCCGAAAAATCGCTTTTAATGCCGCTAAAACTGATTTGGCCGTTTTGTCTTTTAACTTCCGCGTGAACAAGTATTTCGAGCCTCCGTTAATACAGAATAAAACGAATCAAATTCCCTTGTTCATCTGCCAAATCTATAATCCATTGATAATTCCTAAAATAAATTATTGTCTTTCTTCGAGCAAATTTTTTACGATATGGGAAATAAAGAGAGTAGGAGCCTAACTTTTTGAGTTCTTGAGCGAGGTTTTTCCTACTTTTATAATTCTTGATCTTAAGACAACCGCTCAGATCAAACAGACTGCCAACTTCTCTTGTCCTCATATCTTTGTGGAATGTGAGCCAAGGTATGCAATATCCCAACAAGACTCTTGGAGCCTCTTTGATAACTGACAACAAAACCGAAAGTTCAAACTTTAAATAGCGAGATTACATCTCCGTTTGACATTTTTCAAATCAATTTCCATTAGACGACAAAAACCTTATCAAACCTCTTACATGAAATCGGCATTTCTGTTATTAAACTGGTCTTGATTTGGCAGCTCCCATCTGTTATAAGATCTAATACATTGATTTCAATTATGAGAGTGTCCCTCTATTTCAAACCTATATTTGACAGGCTGTGACAAGGGGAAAAGATTGTTATTTTTAGTGATTTGAATATCCTGCGGAACAGTGACAAGTTGTTGTCTAGGAGTACAAAGACGTACATGTACAACGCATTACGGGAATAGAATGACAAGTATCAGAACTCATTTCAAAAGTGTACCATAAAATAATCAGTTCCAGCTAGCTTCAAGAATACTTATATTTTTAAGCATTTATTTTGAGACTTCGCTCGATTCTGAGGTAGGGTCAAGACTCCAGCTCAGAATATCCTGAACCTTCGTCAGAGGTTAAGTAAGGTACGGGTGAATAGTCTATAGAATTAAACTGTCAACTGATCTTGTTTGGAAGCTTCGAAGGCAGATTCTAAAAGGGGCATGTCGCGGTATACGATGCTTCGATTTTTTATTTCATGGAATACTTTCGCGATCCAATTATTGTGATTCACAAAATATTGCTGATGATCGGCTCGGATGGGTCGTATTTGCCAGTTCGGAAAGAGTTATCAAACTAAATATTACTAAGACCAAGTTCGTGTATTACGTTAAGGAGGTTTCGTTTGGTTATACAGTGTGTCTTAGAATTAGTGCAGGGCGGTCAATGTCCCCCCCTTTGCTAAGCATTTGGGAGGAGTAGGACAATATTTCTTTCCGCTCATTGCTCAACGCTAACAATTAAGTGTGGCATAGCACGTAGGTCAAAAATCTTCTTCAGGAGCCTCAAATTGGGGGTCTGCGCTAATTTTAAGACGCACTGTATATGCGGTGTCTCGACAATAATGGACCATGTATTGAACATCTAAGGTTCCGACTGTAAAAATGCTGAATTCTCGTTGTAGTTCACGGATTAAACCTTTTTCGCCGAAGAGGACTTTCAATATTTTTTTGTCTTCTAATAGGACCTTGAGGTGTTCTGATATTGCTTCGGTCAAGGGGGGCGTTCGAACTCTGATGGTTCCATAATGTTTTTCTACGTGAGGAAGGGTGTCGATTAAAAACATTTGGGTGTCAGAAGAAGTTGAAAGGACGCATCCCATACTACGGAGGTAGGAATATCTGTCGTGACCCACATAGGAAAGGTAAATAATCGGAGATAAGGATAAATGGTCAATATCTCTTCTAAGGTCGATGTTAGATGTGACCATTGGTTAGATGTGACTATTATTTCTGACCTTGGTAGAACTGGAATTGTTTCTAACGCTTTCATTAAGCAATTTTGATCCCATGAATTTATAACGTTTTTTTATGGATGTCGATTGTGTTGATCATGGTCTTTAGTGTTAAAATTTAATTCATGCCTATGTGCTAAAAATGTTTCGCATAATTGGCGTGGACAATGACAGTCTTGTGCAACTCTATCGAGGCGAGGTGGGAAACGCGGATATCGGTTACGTCTAGTAGAAGCCATTATATTTTAATTGATTAATTTCGAGCTATTTGAATAGAATATCAATAAACGTCTCGCAAAACTCCGCCAAGGTTTCCGACTAATCTAGTGGACTACATTTAATTACTCACGAGTTGTTGTTTTGTGTGGTTTAGACTGCGTTCGATGAGACGAATGGAGATGAGAATTAAGTCGTTAAATTCAGAAGAGAGCACAGCTACAGCACTAATTAAGGATGACGCGGAAATTTTCCAAACGGCAGTAATTAGGTATAGTAATGCCAAACATAAATGGAACACGAGTGCTGGAGGCGATGAGTGTCTTGAGTATCACTATTTAGGATATCGAAACAAAGAGTTGGTAGGCAGAACAATGTTAAAACCTCGGATTTTTACAGTGACGTTAGTGTTCAAAGATTGTAGACCTGGTAGGTACATCAATATTATAGTTTAAATATTTCACTGACGGGATATTCACCGTAACTTGGAAAGTAAGTCGGTGATTGGTACTGTTCTTCCCGTCGGTGTCCTATCTCTTCAGGTTCTTGCCCTCAGGCTACAGCCTTTGGCAGTACCTCTATGTGTGTAGCGGTTAAGTGAAAGATTCATAATGAGTCATGAGTGAGCTTGACGTTTCCGAGTATGCACATTCACGTTTTGTTCTTATTTAAGCAAAGGAGTTTCAAATTAAACATATCAAATGTCACTGGAAAGGTAGTAGTGGATTTCTTAAAACAACGAGTAGGTTTCTTAAAATAGAGAGAGGGTTTCAGTTGAACCCGACTAGTACCTAACTGTTCTGTAAAGTAAACATGAAAGAAAGTTGAGGAGTGATGAAACTATATTGTACTCCGATAGGTTCAACTGATGATCAGTCGCAGGTGTGTCACGAACTACTGATGTCGAGCTCTAGTCTACATGGTATTTTTATACCATTCTGCATAAAAGTCGGTGAAAGTCTGTGTGGTTTGACTATGCAAACCAAGAGTTCACATAACACTTACAATAAAAACTAATAGTATTACCGGCGCCGACTTTCTTCCGTGTGTTTCCTTACGGAGAAAGTAGTTTGGGATCAGATTTGTGTTCCCGACTTTCAGGCGCCTAGACCGCTGATAGGAAGTGCGTGGGTCGTTCTTGACCCGATCCGCCTCCTTACTATTGACTTCTTTGAAGTTCCAACATGTGTGGGATAGAAATGATTATTTCCATACGTCGTATTTTTAACAGATAGTCGAGTCGGAGAAAATTAGGTGAAAAGGAGTGAGATGGAAGTTGGGTTGAGAGTAGTCATGTAGGCCAGGAATAGTTAGAAAAGTCGCTAGACCCGTGTAGAGTGGAGAGATTCCGCAGAGGCGGGTAAAAATCAATAATATTATTATCCAAAATGAGAGGAAGGAGGGGAAAGGAAAGAAGAGAAATTAAAAATTCCTTAACACTTCCAACTTGACATATCTTACGAATGTTGTAATAATCTCTTTTGTTTCCGTGTAGGAGAAACGTAAGTGGATAGGATAAGAGAAGTAAAGAATTCGAGAGAATCACGTATGGTGAAAATAAATAAATTTATTCTTTGCACATGAAAAAAGAGGAGCAATAGCAAGTTTCCTAACGATACCATCCAAACTGATTATTGGGTTAGCAATCTCAATTGGACGACAACTCTGCTACTTCGCTCTGTCGAACGAATAGGTCGACACACAAAAGACTACGACCAAATCAGAGGCGCCCTACATTTATGTTTGAAATACGCAATTTAAATGAAGAAGATTGCTAAGAAACCTCAAACGTTTAGGGTAGGTTTCATTATATGATGTGGATGTATAGCTATGCGTGTAGTGTCACATTGCAGTAGTGGCCTGGTCTTACGAGTAGGAAGAAGTCAATGAATTCGTTGTGCTCGTGGAACACCCAGCAAAGGCGTCAAAAACTGACTTCCGACTTCAATCGCATTTTCGTATTGCGGACTTTTGCGAAAAAAAAAGAATTCATTATGGATATTATATAGAGTGTGACTGTTTACTGGAACGTAGTTCAGAAACGACGGGAAGTTTGTCGACGGAGTGAAGTGAAAATAATAGCTAATTGTACTTGTCAGTAAGGTGAAGATGAAAAATTTATTATAAACGAATAGAGATAAATTCGCTTACGGTGAGTAGTTGTGTCGATTGCTGGTAGCAATTTACTGCACAAGGTTGAGGTCTTAGAGTATGTCCCAGGAACTCGAAGGACCAGTGTCATTTGCAACGTCAACCAAGGACGAACAGTAGTGGGACGACGGGATGAAGTGTGATAATTAACTAATAATACGTGTTAAGAAGGTCAAGATAAAAGAAACTAATTATAAACATATAAATCAATATAATATACAAATATATATAAAAAATAGAGATAAATTCGCTTACGGTTAGTAGTTGAGTGGGCTGCTGGTCGCAGACGACTGAGAGTTTAGATGTGTAATATTAATTTCTTGACAAAACGATAGATTTAAAATTCTGTGTAGCTAGTAAGGATGACACGCAACGCAATTAACATTCCTGATGTGTGTCAAAATAAGTTCAGAAATAGAAACTGCAGTAGAACAAGAGTGCATTCGAATGAGCTTCAAAAGCCAAACTGATATCAGACGCGGGCAGAAAGCCAAATAACAAACTGGCAGTCAGACACATAAGTAGAATGTAAGATCAGGAAGAGTTGACATTAGGGAAATAGTTAGCAACCCGGGTAGTGTACAGTGAGAATACGCGGTATATAACCGCATCAAAATGTTAATTAACTTACCTAATTTGGAGTATGTGGGGCCTTGCACCGCTGAGGGTGTCCTCACCTTGACCTACGGACAGGGCTAGAGTTTATATTCCGCCTTTTTTTGAATATGAAGATTTAAAAACGGATACGTTTGGTGTGGTAATAATTGAACTGAATTAAAGGTTTAAACTATTAACTTGTATTTGTATTTGGTGTTTAGTATACAGGTTACACAGTTTAAAGTAGATAAATCCTGGCAGGAGAATTATAGTCATATGGAAGGACTAAAGTTTTTCTGCCTCAGACAGAAATTCGGGCTGAGTTCGGTGAAAGACGTGCTGTTGGATGAACGCGACTGACTAACAAACTGTTGATTTGCTAAACTTATACCTATAATCATTGGATTCTGGTTCTAATAATATTCATTCTAATTCCTCCTAGAAGATATTTGCATACGTACAGATTAGTTTATTATGTCACAAGTACAGCATACCAAACAGATGACGTTTCCTATCCGTAGGATACTTTTGGCATGGTAAAAACCATGACACACCTGCTGGCTCAGAGAATATTTAAATTATACATGTGGAAAATTTAAATTAGCTCATTTCTAATAAATTTCAAATTATTGACTAGTGCAGTCGAATAAAACGTAGATTTAGATGACATAAACAATCTACAGTGATTGTAATTATCTAGATGGAAGGACTCGACTCTATAGAAGAAATTGCTATCAGGTTCCATTAATTTAAATTTTTAATTGTAATTAATTGCGTAATTAATTCACACGGCGATTAATTTAAGACATTACCATTTGGGTAACTTTATTTTGCTTATCATCAGTTCTGAACGGTGTGGCTTCATCTGAATTGCTGAGAATTGGTTGGCTGGGCAACACGTCAGTTCTAAAGGTTGAATTTCTGAAAACAACTTGCGTTGACTCCTCAGCTATGAGATGCGCCTTTCCTCTGAAAGTACCGTTAATATGCGATATAGAATTGATATTCTGCACCGCAATATTGTCTGACCGCTCTGCTTGAGATGACCTCTGGATTTGTGACGGCTGGGTTCGCTGCCATTGTGCAGGAATGACGTTCCGTGCCGACTTTTCCATGCGCCAAACTGAAGTAGGATGATGGCCTGAGCTGCGATAATCACAAAAGTAATTTCTTAGGTCTTGTCATATCTATCGCTATTTGCCCCGTATTTCGTGATGTTCAGTATATTAGACAATTCCGAATGTAATAGCGTGGATCCTTATGACACTTGGTTACATATTTATTTCAAGTTCACAAAATGTTCACAAAAAGTGTCAAAATCTCTGTTCATATTGTTTTTTAAATTTATAAGTTGCAGGTTCGTTCCCGCTGGTTCCTAAAGACCCATTCACGCACTTATTTTTTGATTTTTAAGGCCGAATACCACTCACGGTCTACCATTTTGTAAAGACTAAAAAGAAGGATTGACCTTCGGGGTGCTTTACTGACCCGAGCGATCGTGCTGCGAATGATTTAACTGGTTCGGTGGAATAAATTGTAAAATGGAGATTTCACAGTTTGGATTCGAATAACAGGTTTACTTAATGTTTTATTGTAATCCGTGATTAGTACTATGTTGTACGGATTAGTGTTACGAGATAACAAGGATGTAGTAAGACTTATTTTACATCCCGCCGTCGGTTGTACTCAGTTTGGGCCGTCGGTTAAACCGAGAGAATGCCCGGATGTTTTTGGGTTGCAAGAGTTTTTTATTCTTTGTCTCGTTTTTGGTACTGACTTCTACCCACTGCATATCATAGGTTTTATACGTTGTACTAGTTCGCCAATTCCACCCGTCTTCTATTTTATTTAATTAGTCAATTTTATAATCATTTTACAATTTCCTAACCCCTATTTTACCATCAGGGGTTACGGTTTGACTTCCTAATTTGGTAATGGTACAAGTAATTCAGAACTCATGATTCATAGTTCTTTTAATTTTATATTTATGCTTCCTGTATCTGGTTCTTGTCGTACTTCGACTTGGCTATAAACAGATTGAATTTGTGTTTAGACTGGGGAGTCTATTTTTATAGACCTATGCACACTTCGCGAAATGCGACGTGTGACAATGGAGGTGTAGGTCCACTGGTTTATATTCCGCCGTTCCTTGAATATGAAGATTCATAGACGGGTACGTTTAGTGTGGTAATATTTAGACTGAAATAAAGGTTTTAAACATTTAATTTGTATTTGTATTTGGTGTTTACAGGTTACGTAGTTTTATGTAGATAAACCCCTCTAGGAGATTTAGAGTCAGATGGAAAGACTAAAGTTTTTTTTACTCAGTCCGGGCTGAGTTCGGTGAAAGAACTGGTCTTGGAGTCTGATGGACGACTGACTAACGAACTGCTGGTTTGTAATCTTATACTTAGAGACATAGGTTCCTGGTTCTTATAATATTCCTTCTAATTCCTTCTAGAAGATATTTGCACACGTGTAAATTAGTTTTGCGGACCGTTTAAGTCTTGGCATCAGACTTCACTACCTTATAAGCACAGCATACCAAAGAGATTACTTATTTATCCGTAGGATATTCTAGGCATGGTAAGAACCATGACAGAGCTGTAATCTAAAACTTAAGCCGTTAAGGTAGGTGGTCAAAAGGAAGGAGAAGTTACTTTGGGAATTGTAAATGTGAACCGGGTGGAATTCCCGACCAGGGATATAAAAAGCTAAGACCAGCAGAAATCGGCAGACGGACGTTAGAAACCAAAGACATCTCGGACTAATGAGGTCGTTAGAAAAACTTCTGCTCGTGTTCCGATCCAATAATCAGTAAGTCCGTCTACCACTAGATTCACATTCAGTCTCAACGAGAACAACCGAGCGAAACCATGAAAGAACATCTTAGAACAACCGGCTTATATCTCCTGGTTTTCCGTCTGTTCGACTTTTAGGTCACCTGCTTTGTGTTGCGTTTTTTGGCACAAAGCAGAGCTAGATAAGCAGATCTCGCATAGTTCCGAAATTTGTTACCTTGCTAGTTTTTTTTTATTTGAAAAGACGCCAGTGGAGCACTATTGTGACTCAATTACAATTCTTTGCGATACTCAAATTCAACAGTTCAAATATGCAAACCATTTGAAATCTACAATAGAAAGACTATTCATCATACATGTCGGGGTCATTGATGATACATCTGAAAAATCAAGTGAGTGCTAAGTTTTGTAAGATCGTAATTTCTGAATCGTTCATTACGTGCCGTAACGAATCTTTTAGTTGGAAATGTTTGTCCCCCTCTAATACTCATGAAGACCATTTTCAACATGTCAGCATGTTTTGCATAGTCGGGATTTGTTAAAATGGAAACACTACTAAATGAATAACCAAGTGCTTACCAACAGTTTATATGAAAAGGACATCATATTTGTATAATTCTTTATAATATACGAATCCGATGAGCTCACTACCTCTACCACCGTCTTTCTGAGCGATCCATAAGCTTAGTGCAGTGTGACCACCTTCCCTATATTACTACGTTGAGCACATCTCCTGTATGCACTTTAAGATATGATCACGTTATTTGCAATTCACGCTCAAAAATGGCGATGGGGCTGATTAGGAGACCTTACCCTATTACTTTGATGAGACCAAAATTTCTTCTGCCATGCTTGAGAAGAACAACTGTTCAAATTTTGATATTGAAGCCCGAAATAGGAAAGGCCTATGTTAGGGTAGGATTTTTGGTATCCAAACCCTCTTCAGGCTCGCGTTCCTAGAAACTGTGTAAACCCTTAAGTGCGAAATGTGTGGAACGTATCCTATGTGTAGCGGTCAGACTATGGTAAATGAAAAGTCAAAGGAATTTGTTTAAGTCCAATTATTATTTCCAAATTTCTAATTCGAAGTTACAATTTTGAATTTTGATAAAAGTTCTGATGGAGATGGAACCATGGTTCCTCTCAGGTAAATTGGTAAAACTAATATGACTACATTTAGTACTAGTTGGTAGTGATCGGGGTGGTAGTGATCAGGGTGATCAGGATCTAGATGTTGTGGATCGACTGATTTGGGAGTTCGATCAGGATCGGGTGGTAAGGATCTACTGATAACTTAACTAGGAGTTCGGAGCGTGTGGAGAAAGTTGGAGAAAGTTACAACTAGGATTTATGTCATCCCGTCCCTGGCTGCCTCAGAAGGGCGACCGAAACATGATACACCGATAACACAACATTAGAAATATTCTCTCCAAACAAATCCAGTTCAAATTTCAGTATTGTCATAAACCCGACATTGAAAAAAACAAACATTTGAAATACTGTTACCCGGTTGTGGACAATGTTTGTAAACTATATATATAACCAAACGCGGCTACTATTTTAATTTTTTAAT
>JAQFYE010003236.1:0-15845 GCA_034694305.1 Protaphorura glebata
CGAACTTTCTATGGGTTAACAGGCCACGATTGGGGCAACCATGGAAAGGCGGGGGAGTCAAAAATTTGGACTCCAAACATAAGTACGAGTTAAATAACATTGAGTAGGGTAGCTCAGATGGTAGAGTGGCACCCCGGCAAGGTAACGAGGTGGGTTCGAGAAGGTGGGTTGAAGAAGTAAATGCGAAGTAGGTCCCTCCCATGATCTAAGAGCACCTCGTTGTTTACAAAATGACTCCAGAGGTCAAAAATGCCCCTTGCAATCCATGCACCTCATATTTGGCCGCCGCGGGATTGCCCGTCGAAAATTCATCCGTTGCAAAAATGGAGAGTTTAAAAATTATTTTCAGTACTGGCCTACCTCTTAGGGAGATGTTTTATTTACCTTGGTGTACATGGTGTGTGAAGGTAGAACCGCGGGCCCAGATATCTCCATAAGTATTCCCTGGGTTTTCAAAAGACATCAAACTCAAAATCTTTAGGTATTTAAATTAAAAGAAATTAATTAAGCCAAACTGACTTTATCAGCTAGTGCTGCATCATTCAACATGAATCATTCAACTAGATAGTGACATAAGTACAGAGGTTACAACAATGTATTTTAACTTGTTTCCGGCGACATACACAACATTATTGCACAGAAAGGCTTTAATGGTTGGGCCCTAGAAAGGATTATTCCATTGCAAATTGATATTAGTCATTGTCTATAAAGTTGTTTAGTACTTACCACCTACCTAAACTACCTGAGAGAAAAACAAATAGTATTAGTAAACGATAGTACTTATTTATGGGGATTGGTTGGTTTGACTGCTGGCTGGTTGAGAGTCGGCATATAAAAAAAGAGTGAGATGAATGAATAATGTATGAATGACAGAGTGCACCTGAGAGGGAATACAATTAACACTCACGTATGCCTTGCTCTCTGTAATATTGCTATCATTGCTGCTCTAGTTTCAAAATGTGAACATCACAGGAAATGTCTGTAAAGCGAAAAAGAGTGATTGCGTGTCATGCCAGAAAGCATTTTTAAATCCATAGCATAGCTCCTGTTCATGCTTTAATACGCAACTTGGATTCTTTCAAGTTTTCTTCTGAATGGAAACACCATCCATGGCGTATGCATCATTGTAAACCAATTCAATATTCTTACAAATATTTCGTAGAGTGAATTTAAAATACGAGGAAAGTCTATAGTAGCCCACGGCTATACGGCTAGGAACATTTAGTTCATTCATTGTCCCGTAAAATTCTATATTATGTTAGCCAATCTTAATTTAGCCGCATTGACTGCAAATTAGTTCGCATGAGATCTTCGAAAAATGGTCATATTAAAAAATGGAAGTCTGAAGCAAATTGGACAAAAAAAGCGTAACATCAGCTTATATTCATTCGCATTAAAGTTTAGTCATGTAAGCAGCAACAAATAATCATGAATTGAAATATCACTAAAATTGGTATGAGTATGAACGCTACTCAAATTTCGAGTATATTTTTATCTTCATTGCTGAAACTCTAATTCATTTTCTAAATCGAAAATATTTAAATTATTTTGCTATTTGTAGGTTTGGATTTCCTCAGATTGGAAATGATTTCTTCAAAGATGCCGCAGTACCTTTGATTAATTGATTTATTACTTTTTGCAATCAACAACATTCCTCATAACGATGTCGAACATTGATTCATCAATGAGTGCCGCTTACCGATGCTACTTAAATAAATACAGCAATTCTATGGAAAGCAATCTGTGTGCGGAAAATATTATGTGGAAGAGACCCGTGGTCACCATATATTATTCAATACGTCATTCTCATTACTCCTTACCACCTATCCTATTTGTAACGCAACCTATTCTTTGCGGAAAAAGAACGCGACAGTGTTTGACCATGCCTTGTGTGAGTATCATTACTTGTACTTGTGATCTTCTTTTATAATTAAATTCGCATCAATATAGATACAGGATTTTGACTTTTTCGTCATTTGAGGGATCCGAACTCTGATCTGAGATACAACATTGTGTTCGGCAGAACGAATGACAGACAATTGGAGACAGAAAATTGCTTGGGTCTATAATTAATTTAATTTACAACAATTACGCGCATCTTTCTTGATGTCTGGACAATTTTAGAAATTATAGTTTACCGGTCAAAATTTTTACTTGATCGCATTTCATTGCAAAAAAAAACGAATAAGAGAAAATAAAACAGCGGGAGACACGGCGAGATGAACTCATCATAAGGTTCTGTGAGGTGATAAAAGCTAATGTGTTTACAGAGAATGGTTGTTGTGCGTGTGAGTTGACCGTAAGAGACGTTTTGCTACGGCAAGGAATATGACAATTACCATTAAGAAAAACAACTAAACTCAATCGTTTTGCTAAGGTGGGAATTATACGTCGTTAAGAAGTCTTCTTGAGCTGCCCTGGCTAATTGTTTCAGGAGACATAATGAGTGTTGTCTATACTTTTTACCAACATATTTTTCCTCTTTGTTTCCTGCGAAGTCATTATTTGAATTGGACTGCTATAATGTTTTTAGGAAACGGAGCAGTCAAATATGTTATTGAGAGGATCATCAGTATATGTAAAATGGGTAGTGGATTTGACGTATTGGACGATCAAGATGATATCAATTTCCACGATTTGTGTGGTACATTTCTGGATATTTGTACCTCTAACCATCACAATCAATAATGACTACCGATACGTACCGATTCTGTTTCGCCCGGAATTTTTTCTTGTGCCTTAAATTCATTTTGGAACACAGATAACGAAATTTATTCGAAATGGAATGAAATTTTCATAAAATTGGAATGAAATGTAATTATGTTTCATATATAGTATAGGTATTGCGGTTCAATGCATGCGCATGAACAATCTCATCCGTTTGTCAGGTAGGAAATAAATAACTTTGCCTTAAATTGGGATTTTTCAGGTTTTCAACATATTCACTTGACATGTCTCAGCAGGAGTAATGCTTCAATAAGGGTCAAGAGGTTTGGGTCACATTGTTTTAGTATTTCAGCAGGTGGGCTGTAATTACTTATCATCACTTGAAATTTATCTCTCAGGTTTTTGGGACCTCTCATATGCCTGGACTCTTTTCAATTCCAACAAGGCGAAATATGTGAGTTCGATTTAATTTCTTCTCTTCTCAGTCTCATTTCATTCTCACGTCTTAGCAGAGAATTTTTTTTTGCAAAAAATTGGTTTCACAGAATGCCCGTGGTTGAATGAAACCGACATTGTGTTAAAGTAAAAGCAAAGCGCTCGCGATCACATCCCACTCGCACAGATCTGTTGAGTTTAAAGAAAGTTTCATTCACAAGTATCCAGGATTTTTAAGGTACATATTCCTCAGCAGTCACATTGCATGTTTTTTGTACCTTCCTTGCTGACTGTAAGTACGTATTATTACTCATTCACGGCGCTCTAATTGTCATGAGTCATGACGTCACTTGGCAATGAAAACTAATGAGAATGTGAGGTTAAATTTTCTAGTTTAAACTTGAATTATCTCGTGGTTTATTCCATACGTGAGTAAGGGACATTTGACATTTCTTTTTTTTTTGCTTGTCAGTATTTGTCGGAACTGCGTGTGCATGAGTAGATGTCATTTTTTCAGTTTCCTTACCAGAACGGGATTTGTAATCTTTGTTAATTGTTGCATGTATCCTTCATTGGGCTAAATTGAGGGTGAACTGAGTTCATTCTAAATTTTCATTAGTGTTTGGCATGACAGAAATTTGTTGGGTATTTGAATAATTAGCCTTTTTTAATTAATTATGCGTGCAGTGCAAAGGTTACATGTACCAAAGCACCAGACTTACTTAGTCGGAACAGAATATGTTGAAGTTCGTATTACAGGGCACTAGTTTGAACAAATTTCACTCGAACTTTAAGCGTTTAGTTCACACAAGCAAAATAATTCCTTGTACATTTACCTTCAATTATTCGAAAAGCAAATTGCATCGATGAATATCTGAACTTGATTGGCAGTGCAAAACAAATACTTGTCGTATTTGTATACAAGAATAAGTTTTAGTTTACTCTTTGTTAAATTGGATGAATGCGTCCAATCAGCGCGTATAAATAAATACAACTTAATTCAAATTTTATGGTCAGTGTGTAATTTTTATTAAATTGGTTCAAAGTAGTCCTATGAACAAGGACACATATCAAAATATGCGTACGATATTTTTTAATTACCCAAATGCCGGTTTGAGAATTCGCAATAAATTGAGAGACTCTTTATGTAAGTTGGTACGATATAATTGCAAAACAATTACAACAAGACGATGGGAGCAAATGTGATATTCTGCATTCACTATCGTGTTTACATGTATAATAGGACTACTAAGACACTATATAGTCTTAAGATATCTGAAAACATTATAAATAGTTAAACTGAAGAAGGAAGTAGTAACTGGCAAGGTCTCTCTGGAGACAATCAACTAACCAAAGAAACATGGGTCGACAGGGCTCGATGGATGAGTTTGAACTGAGGTAGTTGATTTTTTGACAAGAACGCAGTGTCATCACCGGTGAAACAAAAGAAAACCTTTATCTTTCTGACAAATCTGACTCAAGAAATGCTACCATGAATTTAATATCTGATGCGATGATGATGATTTTGATTCTTGATGTCTCATCATCTTTGAAAGCCTTGTGAAACTGCTTATTCATGAACACTCCGCCACCGTTGTGTTGCCTTGCAGTTGCACGATGCAACTTTTAATGGAACATTGTCACAAAATCTGTCACAAGATATGTAATGTAGCTGAAAACATTATTCGTCGGTTTACTAGAATAATTAGTAAACCAGCTACTGGTTCTACTTTACTTGACAGCCATTTAGGAGCATACAGGAAGTAACCGGAAATCACTTTGAATGGGTAAATACTAAACAAGAATGAGATCCGTATAAAATCATGTCTTCCAGCATAATGCACGAACGACTTCCTCTTCAAGCCTTTAACATAAAAAATACTTGGGAGAACATATATACATACGTTACAATTGTAAGAAAATCTGGTATGTGTGTAACCGATCTACCTGCATGTATGATATTATGATATTAGTTGACGAACATACCTGTATTCCTGTGCTGTGGCTGTGTAGTATGTATTGATTGGGGATACGTTTCTTTTTTGTTTCCAACAGAGGGAATAGAGAAGGGGTCATAAGGTCGTTTTGGGATCGAATGGCTGACCCCCTCCTAAGTCATAATTCATCCCCAAGTGAGTTTACATTAAACGCTTGTCATTTCATCCCGCGATTTAACAAGCTTTGTTTTTTTTACTATCTCTTCTTCCCTTCTTCTTTTGACTCTTGGTTCAACTGTAAAAACTCATCCTCATCTGTCTTTTGTGAATAGATGAAGGTTGATGGTTCGTTCATTTGTGGTTTACAAACTTGACAACAAAACTGCAGCAGGGGCAGGCTGCAAATCTGAAGAAGTTAATTAGCCGCCGAAGAAGTGAAAACCATTTTTGTATTTGCTATTTAAAGGCTTTCGGTTCGGCAAAAGATAGTTTTATAATTACATAGAATCCTGGCCTCTAAGAAACTTTGTCATTTATGCAGAGTGCAGAATTGGTTTCGGCCAAAAAAGTCCGACCGAGTTGATTTATAATAATGACGAGGATCTAGATGTTAGGATGAGTCCCTCGGATGCGGCGGCAGTGGGAGAATACATATATATATTTGTATCTTGTTAAGTTGTGATGATGGGGAAAGATCAATTCCATTTCACACAGCGTACCTCTAGTCCTTCTTTCCATTTTCTAGCTCCTAAATCTCCACCGGATTAATTAAACCGTTTGATTTACGATTACACCTGTCTTCACCTGCTCTTTTTCTGACCAGAGTGCAAATGGATACACACTTATTCCTCTTGTCTAGACTTTTAATAACATGAAACTGGATAAATGTGGGATAAGGAACATAATATGAACTGGAGGTACGGGTATATATGGGGCTTACACTCGCAGGTCAAAGTTATCTGAACGAAAAGGTGTAGCTTATATTGACATTGGATTCTAACCGATGTGCCAATTTACTTTTAAATATATTTTAAAAGAATGGACCACCTGGAACGAACCTGTGAATCTTTGATTGTTTCTCGTCTCACATCACCAAACTCTTTTCCTTGAGTCGTTAAACATAAGATTATTAAATATTCTGCTTCGAAAAAATTGTGGTTAGACCGAGTCTGTACCTCATTTGATTTACAACAGTAGGGTGAACGCAATCGCACATATAACGTAAGGGTTAGTTAGTTTTCAATTAGGGCCTGAGAGGAGTCTTGAGAGTGTCGGTTTTGTTGAAGCATTGTTGCCAATTTCATTTAAAAATGAAACTGCAAACAATTTAGAAATGAAAGAAATGCCTAGGCTAGAGTTATTTATCTTTCAAGACTTCATAGCGGCTGTTGTATAAAGTCAACTCGATGCACTTATCTAGGCTGATGAGACCGCCGACTCCATCGCCCAATACAAAGTAAATAACTCTAGAGTATATTCAGCAGCAACAAACAGATACTCAGAATTCCAAATTAATCATTGTTTTCTCCATAGAGTTAGAAATTTTAGATTGTTTTTATGCTTTTTTCTCCTATCTTTTGGCAATATTGGCGTATAAATAGAAAAACTAGCTAAAATTCCTAACTCTATGGTTTTCTGGGACTGGCAATTGTAACCAGAATCAATTAGTTTGCATTATGTGTGTGTTGTGACTCACGGACTCAATTCTTACCGGTCAATCAGGCCTCCACTTCCAAAATCTCAAACAGTAGTTGTATTTAAAAAATAAACAAAGGACAAAACAAAACAATAATCCACTTGGTTCCTTTGTCTCATTCAGCCGAAAATGTTCAACAAAACGGTCAAGAGAGAAAAAAAAGGTTCGTAGAAGTGACCGACTGACAAGGGAGCATTTATGAAAAGGTAAAGTTTTGTTTGAAACAATAAATAAGTGACGAGATGTTGGCGTTCCTTTTTCCAACCTGGGTACGGTACATAAGATAAAAAAGACGCGGGGCTTATCAATAGGCTAATCGTGGGCTGGTGGCCGGAAAAACTTAGTACGTGACAAGTTCCTAATGACGAACTCAATATCCTTCTTCTAAAACCTTACCTGCTCATAATACAATGGAATGGAATACAGGTTATTTTCTTTTCTTTTTAAGAGTACGCGTCCGTCCATCCGTCTCACCTTTCCTATTGTTATCTCTTTTTCAAAAACGTCAATTGACACTGTGTCGTTAATATCATTGCGGAGAGTGAAAATAAATATTATATCGTTTGTTTGTCCTCCTCGTTATTGTTGACGTGATAAATACACAACTTGGAAGTCATTCTTTCTCTTAAAGGTGTCTGTCTAATCACACCCGCCTTACGTACGTACGTACCTCTCGTTGTCTAGAAAATCTTGTCTGAACCGCTATTGTACATTATTGTCTTATTTTCAAACTTACCTAAGAATCAGAATAGCAAATAAAGAAAAACGTGGATCAGGTCGGATCAGACTAATGGAGTAGTGTCCTGGTTGAGTATTGAGACAAAATGACGAAAAAAGAAACGCGATTGAGCACATCTCATCTCGCCCCATCGATGTTCTTCGTGTAGTTTTAGTTCCTTCGGATAAAAGCATGCGTTAGTCTTCGGATAACTTTTCATTCCATCGAGGCAAAAGGCAGCAAACACACACACTTGCACTCCGTTCGCAATCTTCATGACATAACAACACTTCTGAAATCTGGTGAGACTCCTATTATACCAACTTGTATAATGTGTAGATATTTTTTAAAGCAAGAAATAAATTCGATAAATTATCATAGGAAATTTAAAGTATTATGAAAACTTATACGGCACGGGTATGGGTGGATAAAAGTGACGAAAGAGTTGTCTCATACAAAATCTCAAGTTTTTTCCGTATTTGTTAGCACGCGTCACCTAAATTGATATAAATCTGACAGAAGTAGTGAAATGAATTGGAATTTCGAAAGAAATCGTTACTTCACTAGATATTGTGTAATAGAGTACGTACATTGTGAAATGTGGACCGGAATAATTGAGTTTTGAGTTTAAGAAAAGTGACCAGTTTTAGGAAAGAAGAACAAGTCTGAGTAAAGAGATTGTGTTGAAGGAGTTTGAAGCACGTGTTAGAGAATTGAAATGCAAAAATTTGAGAATAGTTTATATTGTTTGCCTGGATCGATATTCATCAACCTTGAGCTGCTGAAACTCCAACTCCGCATTAGATTTTCAAAACGAAATTTCTTATGCATGTGCATTCATTTATTACTTATGTACATAATTCGGGGAAATTGTCACGGCCAAGCCCAGAGTCCCTTTTGTAAATGCTATCACCCCATTGTACAGGGTTCGTAGTCCAAAGAGATGCCGATGAGAGATTTTAACAAAACCGAGTGTTCGGTGATTACCACATCATACTAAACCGAATCACCCGATCTACCAACAGAATTATTTGCGGGACAAAAAAAATCGGTGAATTCATTTTCTCTCATTCGTTACTCGTAATTGATTCTTTACACATCTCTCATCAAGGAACGTTTTACATTTTATACGCATAAAGTGTTTTGGATTTGTTATTCACTCATTCGAACAACTATTCACGATTTGTAGTCCGTTTCCAGAGTTTATAGGACTTATGAAAATTGTTCTAAATAATATCAATGTTTAAGTTTTCGGGGGAAAATATTTTTCCTAAAAGTGAATGACAAGGGATGTACTCTCATCCTCATCCAGGTTTCTAGGTTGTACGAATAAGACTTCCTTCACTCAAGTGAACAAGTTTTCAACCAGGACAGGTGTGTTGTAAGAAAACATTATATCTATTCACGTCTGTTGTAACTATTTGTAAGAGGTCAAATGTCATCCCTACGTTCAATCAATGACAACGACGTCGAAGGAGACCCCTTCGAGTCCTTCAAGGTAGGAAGGATTGAAGTTTTTTTTATACCTTGTACGTGGAAGTGTATCCCTTCGCTCACTTGAACAGATTTCTATCAGATTCAGATATTTATGTCTTCGTCCATATTAGTTATATCATATCCGAACCTCCAATTCCAAACCGCAGCGCGCGGTCGGTGCCAAAAAAGCTCTCCTGTGAAGCAACTCCACAATTCCATTTAACATGCAGCAAATTGGATCTTCTACTTTTCTCTCTTTAAAACGGCAGGCAGACTTTTGTACACTGTTCATTCTGTTCTGAACAATCAAACAACAACAATCAACCAAAGAAAGGGGTAACAGTTAAGACAGACCAAATTCCGTCACTGTATTCCATCGTTTGGTCTCCCGTCACTGTCGTTTCGCTATTGTTGTCGATTGTTGTGTTTATCTCATGTAGCCCCGCCACATGTGGATAGAGTTCCTAATCCGACTTTTAAGGCTTCGGACACTTCCCATTGGAGTTATGAAGTAAAGAGTTTAGATAGATACAAGCAGCGATGATTCCTAAAGCCGAAAAACAACTCGAAAAAATATTGTGCATATCTAAACCAGGACACCGTTGGTCAGCTTTTCGTCCTCTTTTACTGAACATTTGCACATTTGCTTTGATAAGTGGTTTCAATCTCACTAGAAATTACAACATAATTTAGTGCTCTGTGCTGTGATACAGCGAATCACATTACCATAAGATCATAAGAATTTGTGAGTACATTATTAGAATTGGGATTGGGACGCGACTCACCGTTATTATATAAACCGATGAGGGTCCCTTGACCTGAAGTCCGTCAACCATGCGCTTCTCAAGGGTACAGGACTTTTTATGAGCCTCTGAATCTACTCTAAAGACTTATTGTCGTTCTATCATAAAGCTCATGACATTCTATTAACTCTGCCCATCCGAGTTACAGTTCTATAATCAACGCTCGCTCAACACTTTCGACTTCATGTATTGTTTTGGACTAACTTGTTTCATGAAGTACAAAATGCTTTCCTGTCAAAACGACATGCCGTTCTATTAAAACTGATGCCGTTCAATCCGTGCACATTTCTTTGTTAATATCATGCATTATGAACGCATGTTTTCGTATTAGTTTCAATTATCACAAGTATATGTCGTTTTTAGCGCAGCAACGCATTCGTCAAAATGCGGTGAGTTCTACAACCTGCTTAGCGGGGTTGGGGACTTTCTCCCTAACAGAAGTAGACGATAAGCCATCATTTGACAAAGAATGTGCGATGTCGGAATTAACTCAGGATAAACAAGTCCAGAGTCTTTTTTTTTAAGTACATGCCTTTCTTTTGTAACGACATGGCTTTCTAAAATCGGTGACTTCTCTGGAAACGGTGTGAATGTTGGAGATGATAAGTTTTTAAGAAAGAGATGGTTTGGGTGAAGAAAGTGGAAGGAAGACGTCGTCCGTGGTCTTGGTCGTGATGAAGCGGAGACGAAGTCTTGGATGAAAACAAAAGAGTGTTGAATTTGAAGGGGCGTGAGAGGAAAGAGTGGGCGATGGCTTAAGAAGGGTGGCCAATGCGGTAGAGACGGCGATGAAGTGACAGGGGCGGTCTGAATGGCGCATTTGGGAGAACCAACTCAAGACTTGAGTCTCAGTCGTTGGTTAGTTGTGCGCGACTGTGCTTCAAATCCGGACGACGGACCATCCAAAAAACACATGCACTCACTCACACTCAACTCATCCATGTCCTTCATTAATTCCACTTCCACTTGTTCAAAAAAATAAAACTGGTTGACGAAAAGAAAAGAAAGAAAAGAGAGGGGATGATTTTTTTTAATCACTTCTGAATGAAATAAAAACAATTGTCTCGTTGACAAAATAAATCTTAAGTGGACTGGACTACCCTCATTTGTAAGGTGTTGTTTGTTACTCGCAAAATAAAGACATGTTGATTGTAAGATGGCTTATGTGAATGTGTGCATTTTTAGCATCTAATTTTAAGGGAACATACAATTTCTGAAGGACGTAGTTACCCTGAGCGGATGAAGGTAAATCATTTGTAATTTTTAATTATTGGATAATTAGGATAGGAAGTTCCTATGAAATTTTAAGAAGATAAGTTTTTACCTGCTAATCCCGGTGATTTTACTAGAATCATGCGGGAGAAAGAAGAAGAATGGAATAGAATTAGAATAAGAGAGAAAAGAAAATGATTCGCGCGAAGAATATTGATGATTTCCCCCAACCGCTCAATTTGCATAATGTTTTATTAATCAAAGATTTATATGTGCATAGTGTTTGTTTTTGTAATGTGGTTTCTAAACATGAATGAACTTACTAGGACAGTGCAAGTTGCACCACTATATGTCTTAAACTTAAGTCGACTTTTCTATTATAATGTGTAATCCATGAATTAAGTTCTTATCTGACTATCATACAAATGCAAGGCCGGGTGCATCTCATCATGTTTAGCTTATTGTATTATTAAGAAAATGAATGTAAGGCAAGGCGTATGGGAAATTGTGGTGCGTGAAGGTGTGAGACCATGAAATTATTTTTCAAATTATCGAATTAATCTAGGGAACAACTCAGTGGATTCAAAAATTAGCAACTAATACAGGAGTTAGTTATTAAAACGAATCCATGTGAATTAATTCTCCTGATACTAGGAATCACATATATACACTACATCGAATTACGAAAATTTTGCAATGACCTGGCCAAATTATTTTATTCGTTTATATGTTAGTTACATATTGCGTTTTGACGTGACTGACGTCTTCGCTGAACTTTTCAACGTATTGGACATATATCGCGAATGAATATGTCATATGTGAAATCTATTGCTGCCTGAAGAGTATCAATATCGGTACTCTTGTGAGGAATGTTATTGATGACGAAAATTGAATAAGTACAATACAATTAATTAACGCCAGTAGTTGAGCCCATAATTATGTGAATCGGGTCGTTGCTCTGATATTCGAATTTGATGATATTGGAATATGGAATATTTAAGACCGATTTTAATGAATCAGGTTAATTGTACTCTCGGCTCTGCGAAGGAATACTGAAAGATTTTCCGGAGTGACTTCTAAATATATAAATTAATCTCAATATCTTTGGCAGTTCATTGCACGAAAATAGTCCACTAGCACAGACGATTGCGAATTTTAAACTTTGAGTAGATGTATGACAGTATGAGGAATCAATGGAGTGAAATTGTAATGTTTGTAATGTTTGATTCCGTAGTTCCGATAGTGATCATTCGCAGAAGACATGGTTTTCGAATTTATCTTTGAGCCGAAATAGCAATTTTAACTTTAAGTTAGGAGAAGACTTATACATATAGTTTTATTCAAAACACGAACAAGATACCATCCTGATGTGAGATTATTTGTTTCTTATAATTCATGAATTGAACAATTGGTTTCTGTATAATTAACGGATTCAATGGTCATGCTTTTGTGGGGACACAACCTTATTTAATGGTACAATATAGCTAGTAGTAAGCGTACAGTACAGATAGTTAATTTATTTTATTATAGCGAAGAATATCAGTTTACACTCCACTGCTGTCAACAATCGGACCTTTTTTCGAAACAAAGTTATAGCAGAGAAAGATCAATTATACAGAAGTCATAATATTTTTTACACACGTGCAAAATATTTTGCGACATTTACAATAAATTAATGAACAAAATACTAATCTAAGTTTATTTTATGATATCAATCCGATCTTATTACCAAACAAACATGTAGAAATAAGAAACATCGACACAAATAATAGTAAAATAAATAATCAGATAAAAGAAATTGTTCTTTACTCGAAACTCCGCCACGATTTAGTGTTTTACTGTTCAACTCTTCTGAAAAACTTTCCCTTAAGGTACTGCGGATCAGATTGAGCAGGTGGACGAGCACTTGTAAAATGTCTGCAAGAAAAATAGAATAGAATTTTATAAAAATTTTGATAACCGACTGTGTAATTGCCAATTGCTAATCGGAGTTGAAGAAGTAACATTCGTTGGGTCTAGTAACTTCAAATCACCGAGTAGAGTTTAGATTAGATAGAACGATGTTTAATGTTTACTTCCGTATCAAAGTAACACATAATCATACTATTCAATGAAATTATTTATTTCTAATTTGTCAACATATGGAAATGTATTTATATCCTGCACCGTGCAGGATATAAATTGCACTCGGTATCCGAATTCGTGATCCAATGCGGGGGTAAGGTCAAGGTGTTTGAATAATATCGACTCAAAATGAGTAACCTCCTTGACCATTCCATGAACTGGAACTTTGTAGCTCCATTTCAAGGGGGAGACCATTCAGAACAGGAAGTTTTGAAAAAAATTTAGCAGTTAAAAATCTAAATTGTACTATTTCTAATGTTCGGAATTGCCAGTTTCCAATTCAATTATGATATATTGCACCAATTAAAGCACTCCCGGATCATATCACTACGAGTATATTAGACGATTGCAATGTTCCCTTTGAACATGAAATATGTCGTATAACATGAGCATACCATCACGGCTAAATTCGGTCAAGTAACTTCGGACTAACCCTTGTTGCTGGATAGCTCTTGTCTTAATTGATCTCATAATTAGGGAGAATTATTTTATCATATCATATTTGGATATGAGAGAGACAGATAGAGAGAGAAGCACACGAGTAAGTGCAGCGCAAAGAAAAATCAATAGTCGCGTACTGATTTGATGCATTCGGAGTAGAGTACAAATATTTTTAAGCTGGTTGCTCTTTAAAAACTTACTGAATCGATTTGCTCATGTCATGTTAAGTATCTATCCAAACTACCATTATCAGCACAACGAAATTGAAGGGTCAACTACTTATTTGGTGTCTAATTTTTGTTTTCAGGTTATGGGTAATGATGGACTTTAGAGCGGGCAATGGTAATGAAGACATGAAGTACTTAATGCAATCTCACCACCACCACAATCCCTGGGACCCTTGGGGACAGGTAAACAATTTAAACTATTCTACTGTAATTCACAATAAGACTTTCCCCTTCTAACTTCACAGTAGTAACATCGATTTTACTAAAAGTATTTTGTCTACTACACTACTACGAATATATGTATTATGCACAACTTATGCGATCACAAGAGTGAAGAGTTGTACATAGAGAAATAAGACACTTGAGTAGAGTTAACGTATTACTTCAGAATTTGTTCGCCTTATTATCAAAATTATTCCCAAAAAAACTTTTGGAGGGAATATTTTGCCGGAACATCGTTAGCGGTCTGCTAGGTGTTCCACTTCTCAAAAGCGTAAAAACTTGCACACAATAAAAACTGTCCTGGGTGTGAAAGCACGAAATTATAAACTGTCGAAAATAGCATCTCAGTTCTTGAAACCGAACTTTTTATTTGGCACTCCAGATTTCTACTCCACTGGTCAATTAAAGCTAATATAAAAGAACTCACTTTTAGAGCCGCTTTCAAGCATTCTTATTAAAAGTTTATTTCGGATTTCACCAAATCTGTCATAGTAAATGTTGTAAGTGCAAACCCGGTCGGTTCTTCTGAGAAACCATTACCCTTACAATAAATGATTCTATCATGTCTTTTTTCGGCGTACATGCGGTTTATTGGTTAGCAAATCTTTCTCGATTAAGTTAGTGCATTCCTTTTATTACGGTCATGAATTTTAGTTTCCGCTGTTGTCAACATTAGGACCGGGCTGTAAGCCAACAAGTAGAATGAAGAGAAATTATGTAGAACAGGAAAGAGTGTAAACAAGTGGTGGCTTGACCAAGACATAATTTGTAGGAATAACTCGGCAAACTAGATCAAATCAGTACACAATCATCGCTTACCATGAACAGGCCAAGTTTGATTTAAAATAACACTGGCTAACGGAGAAAAAACTAGCCATTATCATCGAGTAGTTGAAGAGCAATTTTTAAATATCGGCAGTAAATGATTGTTCATCGATTTCAAGCATACAATTTTTCATGTGATTTGTAAATAGAAGCAGGAAATAAGGGGTTGATGGAACGAATTCCGGGACACAAAGCTCCATTGATTCAGCATATTCGGATCCTTGACCTTCACATAATTTCGCAAATTTTTGTACAAGAAATTATAAATAAGGAGGGGGGGGGGTTGCCACACATTTTTACGCCGGACGGTACATACGCGACTTCTGCTTAAATATTTTAGGAAGGAATCACAGAGATTCTACTGACAGTTTTTTTAGCAGTATACATTCGAGTCATTTCAATTTTACCTCTTGAAGATTCCCACTTCCCACTCACTAATTGTCACAAATTCGAATGGTTTATTGCCTTGATATAGTCAATATGAAATTCAGTAAAATCAAAATATTCAGTGAAACTGCATTGTGACCCAAGAAAAGCGTTATCAAGGAGACAAAAATCACATTTATTGGACCGAAAACAACGATTTCAATTTTGTTAACTGACATGTCGTTTGGAATTATTTTTAAGGCAGGTACGCAGGCAGGCTGGGTATGATTTTGTGATCAGTCACGAAATTATTCATTCTTGATAATATGAAAAATTTCGAAATGAGTGACAAGTTTCCGAAAATTCAAATCAAAATCAAGATTCAGGACTCAGGAATGTGTCTTTATAGGACAATCATTAGAGTTAAAACAAACACTATGCTTATCTGGGAACCCTCGGTTAACTCAGTACAAAGAAATGTTTAAAAAAGATCGTTATATAAAGGGTGCCTCATACTCATCCAGCGGTGTGGCGCACAAAGTTTCAGAGGATAAAACGAAATGTACACAGAAGATACGGCACAAATCTTCCACTTTCCTTTTTAAGCGAGCGGAGCGTGGCGAAGCTTTTCTGTTCCACTAGGTGATCCGAAATCGATTTGTATCTCTCCCATGTGCATGTGAACACTTTTTTGTC
>JAQFYE010003237.1:0-15841 GCA_034694305.1 Protaphorura glebata
TTTTTTGTGATTTTTTGAAACCAAAATTAAAAATTAAAGTTGAGGAGAAATATACGTAATCGTGGAATGTACAAACAGAGATCGCTGGGATTTTATTTATTTGGGGAAATGACAAATTCCACTTTTGATTATACAGGGCATTCTCGAAAAAGCGGTCAATTGCGCGTTTTCGCATGGATACAAGAGTTTATGTTACAGTCACGACAGAATTTCTAATCAACACGGGTATTTATTTCACTAACGGTTAAATGTAAACTAAGGGTAACATTTACTATTTGAGCGACTATTAACGAATACCAGTAGCATTTATTTTATGAACCTAGACGAATTGAAATTATACCACTTTGACTTTGATGGGACCGATCACAACATCAATAAATTCTTGTATCCATGCGAAAACCCGACCAAAGAAGTGACCGCTTCTTCGCTAACGCCCCGTATTTGTTAACGTACAGGGTGTTTACGAAAAGACGCACATTTGTTTGTTGCTTTTTCTGGCGTAGTTACAAAAAGGTATGTTGCAGTTGCAGTCAAGCTGAAGAAAAAATCAAAATTTGCACTTCCAGCTTAAAGTGAATATATTTTATTCAAATGACTAATTTTTATAACTTGGGTTCCTCCGTTCCTCCAAAATCCATCGAAAATTGTTATTAGATTAAATTGTGTTCGTTGTACTTCGACAAAATACATCCAATAAATTCTGGCTTGGCTGTGACATAAATCGTTGTAGCCAAACCAAAAAATTGAACGTGCGACTTTTCGTAAACACCCTGTATACGGAGTGCCAAGGTTGTTCTTATGAATGATATGCCTACCCTGCAGTTATTGTCGCTTAATAAAAATGATTACCTATTTCTCGTTCCACTTTCCAATTGTGCATTTAATGTTCGTGTTACTTTGTCGGACTAATTTTTTGTATAGAAACTTATTTTTTCAATTGCTGCTTTTTCTATTACCCATCACAAAAGTAAATTGAATTTATTCTGTCACCGTCTGACCGTCTTCCAATACAAAGATTGCCCAAAGGACACAGGATACAGATTATCATTTGTTCAACTAATGGTATAATTTTTAATGCATTACCCAGAGTACTAGAAATTATTATTTCCTATATTTCTTTCGATTTCGTTCTCCCTCTCACTGGGGTAGTCTGTTATTGTCAAAACTAATCGAGATATTAGAGAATATTACTGGAGATCGATCTAACATATCCATTTTCAAAACCGGGTGTATCCAGCGCCGCTGCCCTAAGAGAGTCTATAGAAAAAGGACGAAATGGGTCAATGTCAGTTTCTAGACAACCACACAGAATTTTTTTTTGTTTTTCAGAATCCACCGCTTGTTATGCTAACTGAGATACCGGTTAGGTTTTGGTGAAAGAAATTCGATTTCTTTATTGAAATTACACTTCGAAGAAATTATCTCCCGTTTCAATTGTATTACATAATATACTGCAATCTTGGATCGACTGCAATTGCAATCTGCAATCCAAAGTATCTGAATGGTCTCCTAATGCTATTAATCATCCAACGCTAAAAATTAATAAATTGGACTGGCGGCTGCGCTGCGGGTGCACGAGAGCAGGGCAAAATGATATCTACAGGGTGGGTCAAAATCAAGTATTATTTAATTTTGAGAAAACATAATATGAGAGATAGCCATTTTGTTCAAAATTTAGTTGTGCCTGTAATGAGCTATGTCCCAATCCCAATACGCTTGGATGCGCGCCGCTCGCGGTGTCAACAAAAACGACATCGCGGACAATGTATTGAAGAACCCCCATTAGAGCGATTGACCCCAAACGATGTAAGAAGTAGGGAATTTATTTCTTAGTAAGGATTTAGTCCTTGACCTCCTCAACAGTGTTTAAATGGGGAGCAATTCGGTGAAAATTCCAGGATCACCGTTAAAGTTAAACCAAAGGTTAATTAACATCATATTATGCAGCACTTCCGAACTCCGCACTCCGAATAGCCTCAAATTTTCCATACAGCTTCTCATTGACTTCCCGAACAATATTTAAATGGGCCATGAGCATCAGAAATGGGTCTGGGCCACAGCCCGTACAGCCAGGCAAAACCTGGGATGACCCTAGAGGTCATCTCAGGAGTCACGGAATTTCTAAAAAGTAAACTACACTCGATGGTTGCAAGAAGGGCGCGAATATTTTATTCTGGGACGCCTTCTTTTTGACAATTTCACAATGACGAAAACTATCCTGGTAATTTTATTTAGAGTCAGTCTCAAAACTTTCAGACGTTTTTCTAATTGAAATTCTACATTATTTTCTATTTTCAGAATTGCTGAGTTTCATTTTAACTAGAAAGAAAACGAAGATTATCCCGGAAAATGGCCAGTAAAGCGTTCCTGGAGAATGAAACCGAAGACTTCACGTCCACAACGGAACGGGAAAAAGGAAACGAAAAACCAAAGAAGAAATTACGTAAGTTTGAATATATGTATTTTGAAATGAAATTTCAAACGTTCATTTTCAAGTTCTCTGATTTTATCACCTCACAATGAAACCTTGCTTGAAAGCACTACCACGGGGCAAGAAAATACAAAACTAAGAAACGTTATGTTGAGAAGCCGTAAAACAAAACTGGTACTTTCAGATTTTGTTCGCTATAAGAAGAGGAAATTAGTCATTCATTATCGTTCATGATACGCTATAACGAGGTTTGTAATCTTATCCAAAATATGGATTTCGAAAGTACTTTCAACTAGCTAGCCTGACTATGTACCGAAGTCAAAAACCGGCAAATTCCGTACACCGTATACTGACCAGGTACCGTTATACCGTAAATACCGTTTCTTTGTTTATTTCTCGATCCAGTCCAGTCAAAGCCGGTAATACCGAAAAATATTATTTTGAGATGGTTGTTTCAGGAATGCGTCTGGGCAACTGCAGGAATATTTAAAGAAAAAGTAATTAAAAATTTGCGGTCACCAGCAATTTTCGAATGAAAAATGATTCAATTTTTTTAAGCTCAAAGCGTCGTTTTCAATTCTCGAGTACGAATGGATGGGGGTTGAGACCCAAGCAATTCGTATTTTGCAGTTTAGAATTTTCAGAATCCGGGGGGGAAAATGTCAAATACCTACTGCTGTCAACCGTCGGTCATCGCTGCATCACTTATGCATCACTGTATTCACCATTAGAATTTTCGGAATCATTTTATTTTTTTTGTTAACATATGACTTTTCCCAAGGAAGCACGGGGAAATCGCATCCACTTTAAAATCACTGGTTCGGGTTATAGTAGAGATGTTACACGCTTTAATTTCTAATATTTCTCGTGGATTCATAGTAAGATTATAGCGGGAATCTAGGCTACCCACCACCAGCGATGCACTGTTGTACTGTCACTACTCACTAGTTGAAAATTAATGACTGTCGATTACGAGTTCGTGTTTAAGTTTACCTATGCAGACTAGAATTCATGAAGCATTTGTACTACCTTGCAATTTGTTTTCAAGAAATATGATGCTTACATTCTTCGCTTTTAGTTTCAGGGCTCAAAAATATTCTTCATCCGTCCAGATATGCGTTCAAGGAGAAGAAGAATAAACATACTGATGCGGTAGAAAATGACACAGCTACTTTGCCATTGGCACAATTTAAAATACTTGGACTGGACACATTAGACCGACCAGGTATATTCTTGTATTTTAGTGTAGCGTTCAACGTAACCACCAGTAAATTAGTGCTACTAGTAAGCGTCATATTATTCAAATCTGACTGCTTTGAATTGTCCACCATTTAGAAAATCAAAAGACAGCACCTTCAGTAGCCAGTGACAGCGACGGCAATGTATCTCCTTGTAGTTCCAGATCTAGGAGATCGGATTTATTTGAACAGGTGGGTATTCCCGTATTTAATATTTAGCGTAGCCGGGACACTTTTTCGTCTACACATTCCATTGTTCTCGATAAGAGAGCAGGCTTTACACTGCGTGCACATTTGAGGCTCTGAAATTTCAAAAATATGGTTTATGTATCCAGTTTTCAGAATTTTCGTCGATATATTGATTTTAGTCCTCCCCCTCCTTTTGGGAATTCTATTCTGAACTAAATATTAAAATGGTATTTGATGTGACGTACGCCTTAATTTTACACTTTCTTTGTTTTAAGTGGAAAGACTCCGTACTTCCGACTTGTTTCTATCTAGAGTTTATTTTCTTAGGCCCGGAGGTGAAACGGACGATTCAGTTTCAGAAGGAAACTTTGATATTAAATATTTTTCCACAGTTTTTATAATTCTTAAATGTTTTGATCTATATTTGAAGTAATATTAATATTATACACATTGTCGGAGTATTTATCTTAAAATGAAATTCGCATCCATTAAATTTTCAGAAAATTGCCGTCCCAGAATTGTTCGATAATTTACTCCACAGCAGAAAGAACTCCGACCAAAGTGTCAGATCATGTAGAATACGAGATGCCTTCGGATGGACATACAGGACTCTCGATTATCAGAACAAGTATCATCTGTTCGTACAAGAACGAATAAATGCAACGAACTCCGAGAACGATGAAATCACGCGTTGGGATGGGAATTTTCCGAAAAATTCTACTACTCATCAACTATTGAAAAAGTTGGCACGTGATACAGGGTTGACCAAAACCGATATTTTCCTTGTAAAATGGATTGGCTTGACTGAAATTCAGAGTGAGTTTCCCTGCACATTTATTGCTGGAACTCTTTCTGTGCTTTTTGAGAAGATTATTGGACTTCAGAGTGAAAATTTCTTATCATCAGACTTCGTAAGCGCAGTAACATAAAATTTCTTGTAATCTACTAGGGAGTAGCCGGGATATAAGATAATTTCTTCCCTGCTCCACAGATTGAGAGGTTTTGGAGTTCAGCGGAGAAGCTAGTTGTGACATTTGTTGAACATCTTACTAACGCTATCGGATGCTTGGCAATTTTAAAGGAACTCCCCACAGTTCATCCTACGGTATCATGCTTCGTCAAGTAAGCCACTGATACCAATTTTTAATCCGACCTCCTTCTATAACCTAATCTTAATTTTTAGAAGTTATAGAAAATATATATTTGCTTAGATTTTTCGGAATGCTCCATAAATTCCTACGAAAGGGCAGAAGAAGTGTCAGAGACTCTGAACAACAGCTGATGTATAAAATGGATGACCTTGTGACAGAACTGTCGAATGAGTTTTCAAAAGCTTCTGGTCACTGGTACGTCAGTGTTGTGTTCACATTGTCTTCACTTTCACGGAGAGGAATGAAAAAATGATACTTAGATTTAGAGAATACTTTTGTATTTAGGTTCGAAGGACTGATTTCTTCAATGATGCATGATTGCACAGTTGTTACGTTGGCAAACAGCGCTTCATCACTTCGAGATGAATTAAACCGACAAAAGAAAAGTATGACGCTTCTGTTTTCAAGGTATGAGTAATATGTTATTTTATTTTGTAAATATTATATTATACTCGAGCTATTCAATTTAAGTCATTTTTCTTGTGCAGCATCAATATAAACTTGTTTGATATTGTTTATTCCGTTTGGACTACGAAGGTAATATTATTTACCATATTGCACTACAGAAGCTAATCTAGAAGCTCTAATAACACCAACGTATTTTTGTTTAGTTCGGAGAGCTTGTATCACGTGAAATCGAAAATGCTTGTACAGTGCCAATTGGGTTTGCTCGGTACGATATTTCTAAAACGACGGTCCTGGACTTTGAAGGTTCCACGAACTTGTACAATTTGTTGGAAGTGTCAAAGGATTTATTCAAGTACGTAAAATTAATACAAGGCAGTAATTGCTTACATTTTCTAATTATGATTTCATCGCATTGCAGGGTAGCCGACAAACCCAAAGTGTTCCATGAATTATTCCGGCCTTGCATTCCAAAATGGATAGACGTGAACTGTGTCAGGGCCTTGTCTCAGCTGGAAGAAGCAGTTAAGCGGGACACATTTGTGGCGGATTTTAGTTCACGTACAAGTACCTCTGCACTTGATGCAGAGTCAATTTTGCAGACTGTTAGTTGATATAAATATTCAAGTTTATTGAGTTGTACGTCAATACGTTTAATATAGTTGTAGCAATTTTGTGCCATTTTTGTAGATCGAAAGACTCTGGAAGGAACTCGACTGGCCAGATTCGGAAGTTCAGTTTACAATGGTTGTATTAACAATCAAGGTAAGATTCGGGACTGTTTTTCAGTTTTACATTGTAGTGGAGTACTTACGGAATTCTAATCATTTGGTCCCCAGAATCTGGATCGTTGGATCTTGTACTACGCAGACCTCGTCTACAAGCGCTTAAACGAACTGGACAAATCTCGGTTCGAAGATTTTGAGATATCAGACCAGGTCAGTTTCTTTTCTTTGTCTTCCTCTAGAGTATACAACAGAACTGTTATGCCGTATAGTTATTGTATTAACTAAAAAATAGTCGTGACAATGACATTGACAATGAATTTAATTTCACCTTTTCGGTTACTGTAAAATATAAAACAGCTTTGCGTGGCCCTAAATAACGTGGAAAAATTGCGACTGCGAGCAGAGACGATAGTCAGTAACCTGAAGATCCCAATCATTCTCGAAAATCTAACTCATCAAAGTGTCAACGGAACCTCGTTGCAACAATGTAAGAATACTCCACCAGCACTAATGGAAAATCTCACTGATAAAGTAAACATAAAAATGCTGGAGTACTTCAGTTCTGCCTGCCACAATGTAAACAATAATTTTTTTACTGTAAATTATTATAATGCAATATTTGATTTTCAAGTAATCACTCCTTTCGGTCCTAGATCGAACCCATGATTACGACATTGCTTGAAATTGTCGTTTCATCAGAAACACACGATCTTGATTCTTTGAGGATTAAACCAATCTCTCATTTGGATGGAATTCTGCACAAGTTGAATTCCAGGCTTTCACCTGAAGGGTTTCAAAAAACATTTCCAATTTTGTGGAATAACGTATTCCACTCTTTCAAAAGAATCGTGGACACCACCAGTTCAGAGGTAACCTGTGCATGTACATTCAAATTTTATTTTTATAAACAACTGCTCTAATCCAACTTATTTTTTAGACAAAGATGTCGGCTCTAGCATTCCAACATCTGAAATCTTTGTTAATTTCTCTGGAATCCTTGTTTTTCCCGGAGCCTAACAATTATACTCATTTAATACCTGAGGAGATTGAACTCATCCTTGAGCTTAAGGCAAAACTCGATCTTTATGCTACTCCGTCTCCACAACTTGCTTTGGAATATTATTACGATCGATTTAACGTGCAGACTATACTAAGTTCAGCACAACTAGCAAATCAAAATTGGCTCACCATTGTTCCAGATCGTTCAGACACAACTGGTCAACTTCGACTGCAGATATTGAACGCATTTTTTCCTCAAAGTAAGAATTATATTTGTTATTAACTTTTTTTTATTCATTTTTGACATTTCTGTATCTTAATTTCAGGCGCCTGTGACTGCTACATAAAATTTCAAATTGTCTCACCAGATTTTTCTGAAACTACAAAAAAACACACATCTGGAGTTGTGAAGAGAAACAAATACCTTCTTTTCGAAGAAATGTTCATAATGTAATTGCATTACTCGTTTTATTCTTTCAATGTTTAATATTAATCCTAATTGTGTTAAAATACATATATTCAGAAACCTTACGGAAGAGGAGTGGTCATCTAGAGGCATGATTCACATTTGGTTCAAAGGGAGAAATGGTATTTTATGGACACAATTCTTGGGAGAAGCCTTTCTTCCTTTGAAAGACATTCCAATTACACGGGAAGGAAATCCTATCAGAAATTCACCTCAGGTGAGACTGCCTCTTACAAAACCTCGTGAGACGAACTCTCAATTCCTACAACTCCTACAAAATCGAACGGAAGATAGATTCGCGACGAACTTCGTCTACGTTGAAGAGCAAAGAAGAAGGTCTCTGTTGGCCGAAACAACTGTCACAACGCCATAGGGTAGTGTAAGCCGAGCCTAATTACCTTGATATTAAGTTATATTTAATTTTTATATCCGGACTTGCCATTATTACCAACCCTACATATGCATTCCTATTAGGGGGGTAGTATTTACTATATGCATTTATTCTCAAGACTTCAGAGTGATTTAAGACTTAAGCATTATTTTGCTTCAATATTTTATTGAAAGTTACAACTACTTGTTAAATAGTTTGAAACTACAGTTTTAAAAGAATTTAAATTCGAAGCTGATTTGTCTTCAATTTTATTTCTTTGTTCAATTTTGAATTCTATGACAATTATTTTCAAAATGCATCCATAGCCATTGAGCGGTAAGGCAAGTAGGCACAAATATCGATACGCATTTATCGTATTGTCCTGGACTTCCTTTTGATGGAAGGAACCCCGAATAGTGGGAAATCATGATAAGAAGAAAATCCCCTTTCCATGTAACCGCGACACCATGCCTGCCAGAGGGGTCTAAGTGTACCACTTTTCAACAACTGAATGACTACGTGATTCCTGGTTTCCGTCAATCACGTTCTAATCTAGGGTGTAATTAAAATACCGTCTGTTTTTGGTTATATCTTGGCGATAAACGACGGGGCACGGTCACAAGGCACAAGCTGTTCCAATTTTCCACGGTCCGGGTAAAGTAGAAGAAAAAAGGGAGAGAAAGTCTTTATTAAAAGGCAATGGGAAGATTGGTGAAAGCGCGAGAAGGAATTGAAAAGAGAAAAGTGTTCCAATAAAAAGAGGAAATAAAAGTGTGGGATAGAAGAAGAAACCGGAATGATTTTTGAGGCAGGCCACATTTTCGAGGAGTCGTTTCTAAATGTTATGTCTTTTCTCAACGAATTTATAGCTTTAATAAGAGAAACAGAGTACAGAGTACGTACACATTGGGTTCGACGAGGGAACTCAGTTGAACTTTGGCTAGCTGGTTATAAGTCCATTCCACACATATCTTTCCCCTCTCAATTCTCATTTCTTTCTTCACACTTTCTCTTTATTTTGCAATTCTTTCTCTTTTTTCTTCTCTTCTTCCTACTTTCTTTTCATTTCATTCTCAAGGAGAGGAAATAAGCATAAAGGCAAAGGAATGGGGACTGAAATGGCAAACTATTTGAACCGGTTATTAAACCCAACTTCTGACTTTTGGGTTTACCCCGTTATGCCCACCACGCAAACCAACCTCGGCTTTTAAAAACATGCATCCCGTTTTCCCTCTTTTCTCTACTCTACTGGATTCATCAATTCTTATCTGATTTTCTTCGGGCTTGTAAAGTACCTGCTTTAGTTTTAGTTTTCTTCCAGCCAAGTGCCAGCCAAGCCAACACTCCTAACCTTTGCATGCATATGGCTTACGTTACGTATTAGTGGGTTTACTCAATAAATCTTTCACTCTTGAAATCCTAGTTGAAAGGGAACCACGGAGATCAAGATAACAAAATTGAACTAGTCAGACATTAACTTATGTTTTGAAATTTCGTATTTACTGGAATCTTAACTTAAAATTTGTTGTAGAGGCATTGCAAGTGTTAACTTAACGTCAAGTCCGAAAGTAACGAAACACATTTTGTAAAATGATATATAACTGAAAAATCGAAACCCAAATCCTGTGAAACAAGGACTATGGTGGAAATGGGCAGTTAATTGTTGGATTTTTATAAATTAGCTTGTATTCCGGAATTTGGGGTTGGAAATGTGATTAGGACTCGGCCGGTGCATGTCGAGGGTATTGTACATTGCAAGTTCCACTAGGCTTGAAAATAGATCTGTTAATCCTCAGATTTGAACCGAAAAGTAATTGTGTCCTCCAGGACATTCCGGGATTTGTCATAGACCAGAGTTCAAATTCGACCGGGATTTGAATGCCCCAAGTGAAATGAATCTGACATAATTTAGGAGCATTAAGCAATTGAATGAGACTCTCGTCCCGAATAACATCTTCCGTTCCAGTCCAATCAACCAAGTGAAAATATTTCAAATTTTCCATGCTATTTGCTATCAAGTCAGCTAAGGACTGGGTGAAACAGCAGTGAGATATCTCGAGATATATTAAACTTGGCAGGTGAATTCTGTGTGCATTGATGACTATTGTCTTCGAAGTGATCCTCAAAGTCTCCAGTCGATTGCAGTTTCGAAAGCTGTCGAAATTGACCATGTTCAAACCAATATGTACGGCTCTTAGAGTTTCTTTGTTTTTGCGTACAATATTTTCGATGACTTGTTGAATATTTGGAGTGTTTTCAAAATCGGTGATGTTAAATCGGAGGATGTAGAGTTTGTCAGAGTTCAGGACGCACGGCAAAACTAAATTTAGACAAACATAATATTATCTTATATAAAAGGGAAATAATTTTTTATTTCAAAGCCACCTTTTTAAGTCCAAACAAGAATCGAGGTTTAAGAGGTTTAAACGAAAATGAACTTACAAACTACAGACCAACAGTAACGACCACCCACCCCCGAGTCGAAGTGGCGAAGGTTTAAACTAGAGCGAAGTTTTCGGATTGCTGTGTCAACTGCTGGGTGTGTGCCAGCACTGGCTAGTTCGAGTGAAAAATAGTTTATCGATAACACGATAATCGAGTTCGAATGTCTATAAGTAAAATTTATGAATTCCACGAGTAGAGCTTGATGAGGTGGAGGCGGAATTAGAAGTTGGAAAAATATGTCCAAATAGACAGCAAATAGACTGAGCGTTTTGAGGTTACAAAGTGTGGCCATTTGAAAAAGTTGAATCAGTCGTTGCGTATGCTTCACACTAGGTTCTCTCCCTCATTTTGAATCAACTGACGCGGACGCGCTGGGAAAAATGGCTGAAAGGAGAATCCTTTGTTCACGCTAGCGTGGGACAGCATGAAGTTGTCGGGAGATGGAGCGGAGTGCAGCAATTTTATTCGCAAACCAGAATATCGAAACTCACTGAATTCCGATATTCAAAGAACATTGTGTGGCACGGCACGGAGGTAGTCCCTGACCTCATGAGCTAAGTTTCTGGAGGACCTAGCCCGAAAGGTCAAATTTAGTCAGAAAGTAAGTGACCGAAGGTCAAAATATGGTCATCTAATTCGTGTGGCATGTCATTTTAAAAATGAGCTCGACGATACTCCGAATCCCGAATTTCAGAAGTGATCATATTTTGGACCTTCGGTGACATCTGGAGGTCATGGTAGAGAAATGAAATTCAGGATTCAAAATGTCTTCTACCTTGATTTCTTTAATGCTAATTCTGAAATGACGTACCATACAGCCCAGATACTACTCAGATATTTGGTCAGCTCTACAGGTCACAGGACAGTAACTGTGACCTGTAAAATAACAGTTATTTGTGTCTGTATGTGTAGTAACTCCGACATCAGCTCTAGATTATTCAGCACAAGGTTCTGAGGAATTCAAAATGATATTTTTGCGAATTACTGTAAAATATAGAAAAGTCATGACACTCGCATCCATTGCTGTAGCCAAGGATAAGGCAATCCAGATTTAATCTTGGATCATAATTCCCAGATACGAATCACAAGATTATAAATTCATCTAAAATTAGTATCACTGAATAATATTCAAAAGTGGAAAGGGATTGATGTTCTTTTGTGTTAAGAAAATTATGTGTACGGCCAGTGCACAATTCAAGGTACCGGCTTTTGACGATATTTTGACCCAATTAAAGACTGCTATTAGTTTAGGCCCACCAGGCTCGATTGTTTTAATCTAATAGTTATCCAATTGGAAATTTAAACATAATTTTGCGCACACCTATCTGCTTTTAAATTTGTAGGTTCATATCGTATTTTTTCTTTCTGAACTCACATATTCGATCTGATCTGGACAGTATTTGTAATGAATTGTAAGTTTGTTGCTCCTACGTGGAATGTAACCTCTTTTCATACAATGAATAAAATAGAACTAAACAGTTTTTTTCATTCTGAATATTTCTTGCGGAAAGTTCGGAACAAGTCTTTTCGTCGTCGTTGGATTCGTTGTATAAAAGTGAGAATCATCTGAACTCAACTCTGAGGGAGGGAAATATTTAATTAAAAGTTGAACAGGAATTGTGTGTGAGGCAGACAGGGACATATAGACAAGAGAAAATTCAATGAGAGTGAGAAGAACCAACGTACGCGATACGCACTGGCAATGAAACTGGAAAACTACAAGAGTTTGAACTCCAACTTCTAAAAACTTGGATGAATCGGATCTCTTTTCACTTGACAATCACAGACTCAAATTCTATTCTACTTTCCTTCCTTTCCTTTCCTCACATCCCTACTACGACGTAAAACGACAAGTACAAATATTGATCATCATTCATGAACTCTTACGACGGGATTACGACATAGTTTGGAAATGTCATGTAGTGTAAGTCTTTGCATAAATTAAATTAAATGTACATTACTGCACTGCATTCTATTTACATCTACAAAAATACTCTCTTCAATTGATATTCGCTGGTAAGGAAAGTCCAATCCAAACATTATCAAAGAATTTTCTTAGAAAATGTGTTAGCTTAGCTTCAGCTGCCTTAGCCCTTGGCCATAAGGAATGTATCCTTACGAAGTGCGGAAAAACTTGCAGAAATTTTTGTTAATGTGTTCACTAATTTAATTTACTATAAATACAATTACAATAATTTATCTGTAACTAGCAATTAATAAAATTGGGTATTGAATTTTAATTTTATGACATTGGATCTTCTTGGATAGATAGACGGAGGTTTTATTCAGGCGACGACGTGGCCGAATTACGCCAGTATCAAAGTTTAAAAAAATTTAACACTCGAAATGTCGATGTAGTACAAACTGCTAAAAATATAGATTAATTGATTTCTAAAATTAAAACTAGATAAGAAATGTACATGAGAATTTTGTAACGGACCGAGGTGTTAACTTCGAAATTATTAGCACACACAAGGTCTCATATCTGGCAATTAGCAGTTCGATATCTGCATGTGGTGCCTTCGGAACTAAATAAAATGTTAAATAATATACTCATCCATAAATACCAATTGTGTCCAATTTGTAGGGTAGGATGGGCTAATATGCCCCACCTTCAAGGGAATGTGATGATTAGACCCACGCCTTAACTACATGAACATGTGACTCCCAAAGCACGCCCACAAATGCGAATGGGGTTAGCTAGCACCCCTTAGCGATAAACGGAAACTTTAATACACAAAACAAAAAGTGTGCTAATTAGCTGCTTTATCTGGGTATATTATTCTCTCTGGGTCGAGATACGGTGAACAGTTGTGCTAATATGCACCACTATACTACACGAGCACGGGAACCTCGTAGCAGGCCCACAAATGGCGGACGGGGCTAATTAGCACACTTTCCATAAGTTGGGCGTACCAGCATACTCTATCCTATTAGATTTTACTGGGTTAAATAACTTACAGTGTTATGATCGAAGTGACATAAAATATTAGTATAAAAAATATGGTCATTTATAAAATAACCTATCGAATTACTCTTTGCGGACTTCTGCGATGCGTTGGAGGGTTATATTTTTTAGGACCCTATATAAAAATATAGGAATGTAATTCAAGCCAAAGGAGACCCGTCGTCGGTTATGTATTTCATTACCGACAGCATTAGAACATCAAAGCTAAAGGAGAAATGAATGACTCCACATTTCTCGTCTCAGTTTCACCAAGAAAAGGCTATTAAATTATGTGTTAGCGGAAGTGCAGAAAGTTGAAGTACGAATTCCCTGCTGAAGGGATCTCCATAAATTCTCTCAACCATTCATACAATGCTAAATATCTTGATAATAAAACATTAAAAATTAAAAATATTCATTTAACTTTAAAAATTTCGTCAAACTTTTTGTAACGTACTGTACGTGCTATATTGAGTCGTAAGGATACCCGCTAGTGTATAATTTTCCTCCAAAGAAAATATCTGAATTGTATTTATTTGTTTGTTTGTTTGTTTTTTTGTTTTTTTATTAGAGTGCGTAAGACCTGCGTTCACACATACTAGGTATGCTTATTGATCGTCTCATTAGTCCTGCACGGGATGTTAATATTTACAATTACAAATCCAAACATCCCAGAGCTTACAAGGAAATATAAGGCATATTTGGTCGCAATTTGTGTATAGTCGTCGTCTTTGTCAGCATTCATGCCATTTTCTCAAATAATAATTTCTACGTCATTAGTTTTTAATGTTGTACCTAATTTACAATACGCTGCTACGTGTTATCTTTACACTGACTGTACAGGGTACATATCAGCACAGTATTACATGAACTACAAAAAGTAGATAAAGGGAGAACCCTGTTCAATGTCGATATATGCAGTATGAATTAGTACACTGTCTCGTTCGGAGTGCGTGTAAACCTAAATGTTAATGTTGTAAAGGCTATTTCTCTTTTCTGGCATGAGAACCACAAAAAAATTGAAAACGGTTCAGACTAACAGCTCCGCCTAATTTTTATGCAATTTTTGATATATCGCTCGACCAATTTCAATATTGTTGGATTAGTTTTCCAATTAGTCAATGATTTGTGGCTTTGTAAAGGGAAGTCAAATATAATTTGTCAGAACCAGAGTTGCGTCAGAGAGTACGCAGAAAACTTCAAAAATATACTAAGGTACTCCGAAATTGTCTGATTTCATGTACTACCGTTAACAGCAAACGAAAGGGCATACGCAATGTCATATTATTAGTTGAATCTCAGTTTCTGGGTTCAAAAGGGAAAATTAGCCTTGGAACCCACGCTACGCAACCAAAGGTTCACTCTCGTAAGGTGAACAGCTGGTGATGAAAGTTTGGTGAAAGTGGAAACTGGAACTTCCATTTTCCTTCCTTCTTCTACTTCTAACCACTCAACTCAACTTCACGCAGTCTTTAATTTTCACTTCCTTTTGGATTGGATTTCATTTTAATTTAGGGAACCTTTTTTTAAATTTTTGGTTTCCGTAGGATCATGTTTAGATGGTACATTCTCTTTTACGCTTGGGGGAACTTCAGGCACAGGGTGATTGCTCACAACAGTTATTAGATGGATCCAGCCTGGTAGGCGAATCTACTTTTGTAACTTGAGTTTGAAATTAAAATCTAGCAACGGTTTATCTATCACTATAATTTTCACGCTTGCCAGAAAAGTAGAATGAGCATATCTACATGTAATACAGGCGAGCATTTTGATGTCTAGGATTACATGTTGCTAGCATCTTCGTTTTTAGGATTTGTGGATTTAAATTTTCGACGTTCTCCATTTCTTTTACCATGGTGGTATTATTTAAGATTGCAATTCACCACGCTCTTTTAAAAATAGCACGGTCTTTTAATACTCAACGCAGATGAAATCGTCTAGCTGGAAGAAAATGACAAAAATCGAAATCTGTATGGTTTAGCCCATGCCATGTGTATGTTTTGAAAGTGCATAAGTACTGGAACTTGTGAGTACGATATATACATATGTCGCGCCAGATGTTTACCTTAGTCAGTCATTCCACATTTCTACTGCCCACGTAAACCTACAAGGTTGTAATTTAATTGCGTAATACATTCGTAATGTAGTAATACCGTGGAATTTTGGGCTATGGCCATGGTTTACCTAGACCCGACCCAGTCATACTCATGTACAAAAACACCACAGCGTTATGCGGGGAGAAAGTGCGGCGGCCCTCGAAACCCATTTAGAATCGGCCCTCGGTTTCCCTCCAAAAGCCCAAAGTTTCAAGTCTTTAAAATGTAACCCTGCTTGGTTTTATGTCACTTTGGTCTTTACTCTCTTACTAGTAGGACTTACGGGCGGGTAACATGAAAGCAATTCCGTTCCCCTGTATAATCCCCGACAAAGTGCTTTTTTTCTCATGTAACGCAACATTACTTGACTTCCTAG